>CANTUR010002294.1:0-69552 GCA_947683625.1 Mallotus nudiflorus
TCGACCGGATATCACGTTTTATACGAGAATTCTATCGAAAATTCGACAGAACCTCCCCTGTAAAATGGACATCTCTCTACTCAAAAGAGTAGAGCCGACCCTGCAAGGAAATACACTTCGAAAAACAAGCTCAACACTCAACACTCAACCACAACCCCTCGGTCGGACTCCAGATTACAATCTACCGACCGGGGTCCACAAACACAGAACAATTTCTGATTAAATATGCATAAATAATGTGATTTGTATTTAAGTATATTTTTGGTTTATTTTTGGTATATAATAAATTGTATGCATGTTTTGTTAATAAATTATATTTAAAATGTTTTTAAATATATTTCTAGTTTAATTTATGATTTGATTGGATTTATTTGACGTATATATACTCGAAATATACCTGGTTTACTTTTGGTATATTTCTAGTATATATATGGTTTATGTTGATATTTTATTGAACTTCATGCATCATTTATTTTTTGTGAATGAATGTTTTATATTTATTAATGAAGGATATCGATAGAACGTGCTACCTAGTGGGCAGCACTAGGACCGAGTACGTACTGGTACGCCTATAGTATTTAGGCTATATTACTAACCATTTGTGGATATTGATTTGATGTGATTATTGATATGTGTGAGATATGGTTTGGAGGTGTGATTGTTGGAGCTCGGTTGACCAAGTGTCTCGGGGCCAATCACACTGGCAGTCAGACTGCTGGAGCTCGGTTGACTTAGTGTCTCGGGGCCAGTCTACTGTCTAAATGGATTAAGTGGATATATTTGGATTCAGTGAGCCTGTATGGCTAGAGTGTTGTCTAACACAGTTTTCGAGGTTACGATATTCTAGGGTTCTATGTGATCCTTCATAAACTGTGATTTTCAATACAAATATATAAAAAATGATTTTTCTGCATCTGTGTGAATTTGCATGTATATATTTACATATTACATATATACTGTTGACTGTATGCATTGTCACTTAGTGTGTATGTATATATATTATAGTAATTCACTCAGTGAGGTCTGACTCCCCTCTGTTGACAATTTTTCAGGAGAGTCAACATCTTCAGACCTCAGTAGCAGGCCTGTACGCCGGATTTCTTTTGCCTCGGCTTCTTTGTGTAAACTGCTTACTTGAGTCTTATTTTTATAATCTAGACACTGCAGTAGTTGTAAATTAATTGTGAGATATTATGTATTTTATTTATGCGAGATGCATTTTAAGAATTTGAACTGGATTGTATTAAAGAGATTTTATATATGTGATGAGTTGAGATTTAAATTAAATCCAGTTGATGGAAATGTTATTATTATATTTATGATTTTTATTTTCGCTACAAATTTGATATTGTTATTATTACTATTGCATATTTTATTTTATTTTTAGGCTTGCTACGGGTTCCAGATTCGACAGAATTCCCATTCCCTAGCGCCGGTCATGGCCCCTGTTTTGGGTCGTGACACATTAAGACGTAAATAATTAAATATTAATTATTTTTAATGGTTTAGTGAATTTGCATGAGTTCATGCATGATTTTATTAGAGTGTCAAATAATATATATATATATATGTACATGCACTTAAATTAAATTAGGGTTTATTTAATTAAATTATATTATATTATATAGTTTTAATATTAATTAATTAAATATGTGTATATATGTATATGTGTATATATATTATTATTAAACTATGTAGTGGATATTTATTATGTGTATTAATTTATATATTAAAATAATATAAGTAAGATATATATATATATATATATATATATATATATATATATATATATATATATATATATATATATATATATATATATATATATATATATATACACATACATATAATATTATTAAATAAAATAAAGTTTGAATTAATTACAAGATTGCCATCCTACCTTCTCCTTCCTCTCGATCATCTCCTTCACGCAATCCGACCGCTGCAACTCCTTCCTCTTCCCGTCGGTGTGCGACCTCCCTTGCCAGCCATTTTCCGTCCAGAGCCTTCTTCTCCGGCGTGGTTTGGCCGAAATTTCAATGAGAAGCCGAAATCGATCCTAGCTCCGATCAACGTGTTTCCGACCACCATTTCGAGCCCCACCGGTCTTTATCTCTTCCTTGAGCACCGGTGAGTGCATTTCCAAGCTTTGTTTCACTTGAAATTGTCATGACCTAAACTAGGAGTCATGACCGGTGCTAGGGAACGGGAATTCTTTTGAATCCGGAACCCGTAGCAAGCCTAAGAAAATAAAATCATACAATAAATAAATAAAAGTACGACCGAATTAAAATTTTTCTAAATCAATAAATAAAATAAATACTCCAAATCCTTTTATAAATGAATACATATTCGTACAATGTTCAAATACAAATTCTCAAAGTATTTAATATCCAAACAAAATAATACACTTCCAATATAATAAACACTACTACTGCAGTTTCTAGAATACAATTCAAAGTTCAGAATATACATTTGCATAAAATAGCCGGGACTGAAGAACACCAACGAGGAACTCTACAACTAAGGTCTGACGATATGGGATCTCCTGAAAAAAATAATTGAGGGGGGTCAGACCTCACTGAGTGAATTATTATACTATATATACATGCAATCTAAACCATACAATCAGGCATTCTTATATATATATATATATATATATTATATATACACACACACATTTCACACGAATGCCAAACTCTACTTTTATAAATATACTACACGTAGAAAATGTTTGATTAAATTCATAAAGGATCCATAGAACCCTAATAATAACAACCTCAACAACCCCATCATCACTCTAGCCATGCAGACTCACTTGATTCCAAATAGAACACTTATTCCAATTTGGACAACAGACTGGCCCCGAGACACTCAGTCAACCGAGCTCCAGCAGTCTGACTGTCAGTGTGATTGGCCTCGAGACACTTAGTCAACCGAGCTCCAGCAATCACACTATCTATCACCTCACATCTCAATCAACCCAATAGATTCATTCCACTATGGACAGTAGACTGGCCCCGAGACACTAAGTCGATCAAGCTCCAGCAGTCTGACTGTCAGTGTGATTGGCCCCGCAATCACACTATCTAACATACCATTAATCTTAGTCAAATCAATTAAATCAATTATAATCACCCAAAATTAACTCTCACTCAATCTTTATCTATCATACCGATACGTACACGGTCCTAGTGTTGCCCACTATGAAGCATGTTCTATTGATATCCTTCACTTAGAATAAATCATTCATTCGAAAAATAATTAATGTAGAACAATATTCATAATAGTAAAACCAACCACATATATATATATATATATATATATATATATACCAAAAATATACCCAGTATATTTCAAGTATATATATATATATATATATGTGTCAAATAAAATATGAAATGAACTAAAGATAAATCATTAATATGGTTAAAAACAATTTAAATGAATAACAATAATATAACATGCATTTTCTTAAAAATATACTTAAATATACAAAAGATATACCCTAAGTACACAAATCATTTAATAAAACATTTATGTATAAATATTCATTTAAATACGTGTTTGTGTTTAACATATATTCACAAATATACTAAAAATAAACCTAATTATCTAGCATGCATATATAAAAAAAATAAACCCTAAATATACCACTAATGTGCTAGGTTTAATTTAATAATAAAATATTTATTTATTTGGAAATAAATAAAAAATATACCAAAAATAAACTTAAAAATAATTTAAGTGTAGGTTTATAATTTAACATGCAAATATTTAAGAATAAACCTATAATCTACTGAAACTATACCTAAAGTATACTAATCATTTAATAAAATAATTATGTCTAAGTGTACATTTTAAAACATGTGTATATTACTCAAATGTATTAAATATAAACCTAATTGTTTAATGTGCATATATCAAACTAACATGCATAATTATTTAATATGCATATATATAAAAATGCAACCCTAGATATACCAAAAATATTATAATTTAAATTCCTTTTAAAACATACAATAAAAATGAAAAATTCTAAATAATGCACCCTATATGCAGTGCATATATATACAGTATAATAATTCACATGTTAGCGCTCCACGAGACAAACTCGGAGGGCAAGATCAGTTAGGCCTCGGTCTCGGCGCAGCTAGACAAACATATGACAACATGAAATTAGAATAAAGTTAATGAAAATTCTAAAGATTCGATCTAGAATTTTAGACACAGAATTAGAATAGGAATTTGACCGGACATCACGTTTTACGAGAATTCTACCAAAAATCCGGCAGAACCTCCCCTGTAAAACGGACATCTCTCTACTCAAAGAGTAGAGCCGGTCCTGCAAAGAAATACACTTCGGAATAAACATAGAATTACAACCAAAATCCCTCGGTCAGACTCTAAACTACAATTCACCGACCGAGGTTCATAATTCACAGAATATTTATAAAATATCAAAAATTCCCTTATATAATAAAAATACATTTATAAATCCAAATTATGCAATTAACCCTAAAAATCAATAAAAACCCATTTATTTAGAAAAATAGTATATTATATATAATTTTAAAATAATTTACAAAAAATAGTTTTAATTAGTTAACAATACTAAAAATTTGCAGAAATCATTTTTATAGCTCAAATAATTATTAAAGTCAATTTAATTATATTTTTAGCCAATTTAGTGTAAAATTACCAAAATACCCCTATATATATATATTCACTATAAATGTTCAAAAATTCACCAAAAATTATATAATTACTCAAAAATTAATTTCTCAGCATATAATTCAATAATATCAATAAATATACTCAATTTACCAATTTATTTCAATTAAACACATAATTAACCCTATTTTTCAAAATTACATAAACTTAATAAATTCCAAATAAATACATAAAAATTCACAAAAATTATAAATAAATTTCTATAATTCATTTCAACTCCTATAATCACCATAAAATACAATTTCATAATTTAATTAATTAAATTTCTAAAATTAAAAAATAATAATAAAATAATCAAAAATTCACAAAAATTAAAATAAATTCCAAAAATTCTAGAAAAATTGAAGCATGTAGATTAAGCTTCCAGGAACAAAGTTTGTGAAGGAAGTTTTCATGAATCAATCAAATTGAAGCTAAAAAAAATTTGAAACCCAAAATGGCTGATTTGAAGAAATTGAAACCTAAGCAATTCTAGACCAAATCAAGTGAAACAAAGCTTAGAATCAAACTCACCAGAGCTCAAGGAGAAGATAGAGACTGACAGCATCAAATTTGATGGCCGGAAAGTACTTGGTCGGAGCTAAGTCGATTTTTGGCTTCTTGATGAAAATCCGGCCAAACAACACCGGAAATGGGAGCTTGGGACGTCGGGAATGGCTGGAAGGGAAGGTAGCACACCGGAAAGCATAGTGACAGCAAAGAAAATGAGCTTGAAATGGCTGAAAACGTTTTGGGAGGAAGAAGATAAAGGAGGGGCAAAATTGTAATTAAGGCAACTTTTGTTTTTTTTTTAATTAAAATTTGTGTATATATGTATATATATATATATATGTCCACACTATATTATAGTAATATATATATTCCCACACACAAATAATACTCACCACATAAATATTTTAATATATTTAATATTTTATACACTTAAAATTAATTAATTAATACAAAAATTAAATAATAAAATTAAGGAAATTAATTAAGCTCTAATTAAGTTAAATAAGTACACATATATAAAATTTATTTTAGCACTTTAAAATTATATATGAGTTCATGCAAATTCATAAAACTAGTCAAAATAAATAGTATTAAATTATTTACGTGTCAATTTCCCCGAAAATACAATTTCTGGAAAAATTTTCCGTAAAGTACTTAAAATAATATAAAATAATTAAAATTAGCTTTAAACAAATAACAAATCTTAAAATATGATAAATATATACAAAAATTATTAACACTGCATATCCTGATGCAGTATAAAAATATTTAAAAACTCGGGGTATTACAGTCTTCCCTCCTTATAAGAATTCGTCCCCGAATTCTAAAAAAAAAATTACAAGATCAAGAAGGAAAGAGATACGGGGTAAGAAGCTCGTATCTCAACTTTAGTCTCTCACGTAAGCTCTTTCACTTTGTTGCCACGTCACGGAACCTTGATCATCTGAATCTAGTTCGAACATAACTATCGAGCTTAATAATTTACAATCTCAACTGATTCCTTCTCAAACTTCATATCTTCATTCAATTCTATATTGTTTAACAAGTGTCATCACACCATTTTTTTGAAGACATCTTCAAAATTATATTCTTCGATCTGAAACTCCAGATCTCTGCGTCTAGGATCCATATCGCTCTTCTGATCACAATAACTTCTTCGCTGTATTCTGAACCATCTCATATCTAATTAAGACTTCTTTCCATAAAAGCCTCAAGTGGTGCCATTCCAACACTGCTATGGTAGCTGTCATTATAAGCGAATTCTATAAGTAGCATATAATCAACCTAGCTTACCTTCTAGATCCAAAACACACATCTTCAACATACTGTTTAGTGTCTGGATCGTCCTCTCAGACTGTCATCTGTTTGAGGATGAAAAGCAATATTGAAATCCAACCAGGTGTCTATTACTCCCCACAATCTCTGCCAAAATTGAAAGGTAAAACATTGTACCTTTACCATATACAATGGACACAGGTAGTCCATGTAGGCACACAATATGCTTCATATGCAACTTAGCCCTTTTAGCTACTGAATAAGTGGCTTCCACTGGCCAAAAATTAGCTGACTTGGTCAATTTGTTTACAGTCATTCCAATGGAATCATATTCACCCTTCGAACGAGGTAACCAACCATAAAAATTATCAAAATTCTCTTTTATTTCCACCCAAATTCAAAAGAGATCAAAACTTCCTAGAAGACTTCTGATGTTCAGCTTTCACCGGCTGGTAATTTTAACACTTAGAAATACAATCAGTCATATCCTTCTATAATCCAACCCACCAGTACTGATCCTGAATACTATGATAATTCTTGATAACCATCTGGATGTACACTGTAAGTTCATTTCCACAACTTATATAGAATCCCTTTCTCAGATTACAACATCAACCCTGTATCATTAACTTAGGCATCTCCTATCAGCAGATCATTCTATGGTGATATGCCATGATGACATGCTATGATGAATGTCATGATGAGATGATATAATGAAATGTTATGATGAAATGCTAGAATGAAAGGTCGTAATGAAATGCTATAATGAGATGCTATGATGATATGATGAAATGCTGTAATGATATCAGGTCTTATCCTCTAAAGTTCACGTAACCCTCAGATCAATCAGTCTTCTTCAGTACTTGGAAGCTGTTCTAACAAACATCTGTTCACACAATCTTCCCATTCTTCTGAGTTATGCGGGTCATAGGAGCTGCAATTCTAGAGAATTCTATTCAGATTTCCTATGATACCCAATTAAACCCAAAAATTATAGATCTCAATGGATTCAGTCAGTCTGGGCCACTCAAATGCTATTTTGATCTTTTGTGGATCAACTCAAATTCTATCTTTAAACATGACAATTCTAAGAAAAACAACACTCTCCACCCAATGATCACACTTCCTGAATTCAGCATAAAGCTAACATTCTCTTAATGTCTTTAGTATAGTCCTTAAGTGATATATGTACCCTTTCATTCACTTCGAATACACTAGTATATCATTAATGAAGACTACTACAAACTGATCCATAACTAATGATAACCCGGCTTCAAATCAATTTTTGAAAAGAACTGTGCACTCTGTAGCTGATCAGACATGTCATCTATCCTCAAAAGAGGATACTTGTCCTTCACTGTTACCCTGTTCATCTCTCTACAGTCAATGTACAGTCTCAAGGTACCATCCTTCTTCCTTACAACAAGACTAGTGCACCCCAAAGAGAAACATAAGGTCTGACAAAACCTTGGTCATACAGCTCTTGTAATTGCTCCTACAGCTCTACAAAAGTCATTCTGTAGGGCTACATTGAAATAGGAGTTATATCAGGAACCACATCGATACAGAATTCAATGTCTGTAAGGTGGTAAACCTGGTAACTCACAGGCAATTAAAACATCTGGGAGAGACAACTTCTCCATTGAAGTATACTCAACTAGAGTTAGATATTCCTGACAACCCTTTCACATCTCATCAAGATTAATTACACCCAAAAGACTAAATTCACAATAACTCTCTGAATCTCAATTCTCGGTTCAGATGCCAATATATTACGCTTAATCCTGTAACATATAATTCTACCAGTCTCCTTTTATACTGTATTACGTCTTCAACATGACGTATCAGATTGAAGAGTTTACAGGTAATCTTCTCAACTGATTGCTCTTCTCTTACTTTGTGCAATAGCTGATATAGGTAATTATCCTTCCTTAAAGGTGGATGGAAGTATCTTAGAAATCCCCTTGTAACTCAAATTATGTGTTGCAGTCAGAACTGACAGCTTGCCATAAGGAATACAAGTGTGCTTCGTCTTTATTAGACATTTTCCAATTCCCCCATCAAAGCATATCAAACAACTGCCAAAATTGACTAAATGCTATCAAGCTCTTATTAATCTCGGCTATCCTAGCCACAATTGTTGCACGTTCAAGTCCAAAAGGAATGCTTGTACTGTCACGACCCAAAACATGGGCCATGACCGACGCTAGGGAACGGGAATTCTTTCGAATCCGGAACCCATAGCAAGCCTAAAAATAAAATAAAACATGCAATATAATAATAATAATATCAAATGCATGGAAATAAAGACCATAAATATAATATTAACATATGCGCCAGCTGGATTTAAGTTAAATCTCATCTCATATATATATAAATCTTTTAATATAAATCCAGTTCTCATAATATAATATCTCACATAAATAAAATACATAAAATCCCATAAATTAATTTACAACTACTGCAGTGTCTAGATTATAAAAATAAGACTCAAGAAAGCAGTTTACATAAAGAAGCCGGGGCAGAAGAAATCCGGCATATGGGCCTGCTACTGAGGTCTAAAGATGTTGACTCTCTTGTAAAATTGTCAACGGAGGGGAGTCAGACCTCACTGAGTGAATTACTATAATATATATACATACACACTAAATGACAATGCATACAGTCAATAATATATATATAATATGTATATATATACAAGCAATTACACACAGATGCAATAAAATCATTTTATATATATTTCATTGAAAATCATCTTTTATGAAGGATCAAATAGAACCCTATGATATCGAGACCTCAATCACTGTTAGACAACACTCTAGCCATACAGGCTCACTTAATCCAAATACATCCACTTAATCCATTTAGACAGTAGACTGGCCCCGAGACACTAAGTCAACCGAGCTCCAGCAGTTTGACTGCCAGTGTGATTGGCCCCGAGACACTTGGTCAACTGAGCTCCAGCAATCACACCTCCAAACCATATCTCACACATTAAATAATCATAACCAATCAATATCCATAAATAGTTAGTAGTAAAGCCTAAATGCTATAGGCGTACCGATACGTACTCGGTCCTAGTGCTGCCCACTAGGTAGCACGTTCTATCTATATCCTTCATTAATAAATATAAAACATCCATTCACAAATAAATGATGCATGAAATTAAATAAAATAACAATATAAACCATATATATACTGAAAATATACCAAAAGTAAACTAGGTATATTTCGAGTATATATACGTCAAATAAATCCAATTAAATCATAAATTAAGCTCGAAATATATTTAAAAACATTTTAAATATAATTTATTTATAAAACATGCATATAATTTATTTATAAAACATGCATATAATTTAATATATACCAAAAATATACCAAAAATATACTTAAATACAAATCACATTATTTATGCATTTTAATCAAAATAAAACGTATATTTCTAAACCATGCATCCTAAGCATATATATATAAAATAGTAACTCACCCTAGTGCGCTCCACGAGATGGGTCCGACGGGCCTGGTCTACTAGCCCTCGGTCTCGGCGCAACTAAATAAATAATAAATAACCGACATTAGAATAAACCTAATAGAAATCCTAGAATTCGATCTAGAATATTAAACACAGAATTGAGATTAGGGTTCGATCTGACATCACGTTTTACGAGATTTCTACTGAAAATTCGACAGAACCTCCCCTGTAAAATGGACATCTCTCTACTCAAAGAGTAGAGCCGACCCTGCAAAGAAACACACTTCGAAAATAAACACCACATCTCATTCACAACCCCTCAGTCAAACTCCAGACTACAATCTACCGACCGGGGTCCACAAGCATAGAACAATTCAGGAAATACCAAAAATACCCTTATAACATAGAAATACATTTTATAGGTAAAAATTACATAGTTAACCTTAAAACACAATAAAAACCGATAAAAACTCATTTTATTTGAAAAATCATATATTATACATATAATTGAAAATAATTCACAAAAAATAGTTTTAATTAGTTAAAAATACCAAATAATTTGTAGAAATAATTTTTATACTTTAAATAACTATTAAAACCAATTAAATTACATTTTTATCCAATTTAGGGTAAAATTACCAAAATACCCCTATATATATAAATATACTAAAATTACTTCAAAAATTCACCAAAAATAGTATAATTATCCAAAATTAATTTTCTCAACATATTTGTCAATAATATTAAAAATTAAACACAATTATCCAATTAATTTCAATTAAAAACATAATTAACCCTAATTTCCCAAATTTACATAAACTTCAATAATTCAAAATAAATACATAGAAATTCATAAAAATTCCAAATAAATTCCTATAATTCATTTCAACACCTAATTTAACCATAAAACACAATTTCATAATTTAAATAATTAATTTCCGAAAATTAGAAAATAATATTAAAATATTCAAAAATACCCAAAAATCCAAATGATCTCCAAAAATTCCACAAAAATTCATAAATGTATATTAAGCTACTAGGATCAACATTTGTGAAGAGATTTTTCATGAATCAATCAATTCAAAGCTCAAAAAAATTAAAAACCCTAATATGCTGAATTGGAAAATTCGAAACCTAAGCAAATCAAGACCATTTAAGCTCAAAAAAAAGCTAGAATCACACTCACCAGAGCTCAAGGAGAAGAAAGAGACCGACGGTGTCGAAAACGGTGGCCATAATCGTGGTCGACGGTGAGGAGAAAAAGTTTTGGCCAAAAGAAGAAAATAGGGTTGCCGGCGCCGGGGAAGAAGGCTGCTGGCGACGGGGAACGGCTGAAGACGACGGTGGCAAGCCAAGAGGCACACCGACAGTAGGGGACTGGCGTGACAGATGGTGGTTGGTGGTGAGGGAGTGGTCGGGCACGGGGAAGGAAGAAGGAAGAAGAAGAAAAAGAAAAGAAAAGAAAAGAAAAAGAAAAAAAAAGAAAAATAATAAAAAAATAATTTTAATAAAATATTTGAAAAAAAATCACATCCACACACTTAATATTTAATATTTTAAAATTTAATATTAATTAAAAATAATTAAATAACAATAACATAATTAATTAATTAATAAAATATTAGGGTAAAATACTAAACCCTAATTAAATAAATAGGTACACATATACACGGTGTTTAGTATTTTAAAAATACGTATGAGTTCATGCAAGTCCGAAAATATATTTAAAATAATTAATAATAAATTATTTACGTGAAAATTTCCCAAAATGCAAGTCCCGGGAAAATTTTACGTAAAGCACTATAAATAATACACAATAATTAAAATAGGTTTTAAATACACATCAACCTCGTAAAATATCATGATACATATACTAAAATTATTAACACTGCATATCCCGATACAGTGTTAAAATATTTTAAAAAAATACGGGATATTACTGTAATATCCCGTGCTTTTAAATATTTTTACACTGTACCGGGATATGCAGTGTTAATAATTTTTGTATATATTACGATATTTTCATGAGTTGATATGTATTTAAAATCTATTTTAATTATTGTGCATTGTTTACAGTGCTTTACGTAAAATTTTCCCGGGATTTGTATTTTTGGGGAAATTTTCACGTAAATAATTTATTATTAATTATTTTAAATATATTTTCGGACTTGCATGAACTCATACGTATTTTTAAAATACTAAACACCGTGTATTTGTGTACCTATTTATTTAATTAGGGTTTAGTATATTACCCTAATATTTTATTATTATTTGTTTATTAAATTAATATAATAATGTGTGGTGTGCAATTTTTCCACATATTTTATTTATACACAATATTATAATATATATATATATATATAATATTTTCTTTTTTTCTTTTTCTTTTCTTTTTCTTTTTCTTTTTCTTTTTCTTTTCTTTTCTTTTCTTCTTCTTCTTCTTCTTCTTCTTCCCGCGCGACCCCTTCCCCTCACCGCTGCAACTCTCGATCCCCGGCCGTTGGTGCCCCGGCCGTTGGTGTGCCACCAGCAGCTCCACCTTCCCCAGCCAGCCACTCCGCCGCCCCCAGCCTCCTTCCCCGGCGCCGGCAACCTCTTTTCTTCCATTTTGGCCGAAATTCCTCTCCTCGCCGTTCACCAACTTTTCGGCCACTATTTTCGACATCGCCAGTCTCTTTATTATCCTTGAGCTCCGGTGAGTATGATTCTAGCTTTGGTTTAAGCTTAAATGGTCTTGATTTGCTTAGGTTTTGAATTTTTGATTTCGGCCATATTAGGGTTTTTGATTTTTTTTAGCTTTGAATTGATTTATTCATGAAAACTCCCTTCACAAATGTTGTTCCTAGTAGCTTAATCTAAATGTATGAATTTTTGGAGAATTTTTGGAGATTATTTTGATTTTTGGGTATTTTTGAATATTTTAATATTATTTTATAATTTTCGGAAATTAATTAAATAAATTATGAAATTGTGTTTTATAGTTAAATCAGGTGTTGAAATGAATTATAGGAATTTATTTGTAATTTTTATGAATTTCTATGTATTTATTTTGAATTATTGAAGTTTATGTAATTTTGGGAAATTAGGGTTAATTATGTTTTTAATTGAATTTAATTGGTAAATTTAGTTTAATTATTGATATTATTGATAAATATGTTGATAAAATTAATTTTGGATAATTATACTATTTTTGGTGAATTTTTGAAGTAATTTTAGTATATTTATATATATAGGGGCATTTTGGTAATTTTATATAAAATTGGCTAAAAATGTAATTTAATTGGTTTTAATAGTTATTTAAGGTATAAAAATGATTTCTACAAATTATTCGGTATTTTTAACTAATTAAAACTATTTTTCATGAATTATTTTTAATTATATATATAATATACGGTTTTTCTAATAAAATGAGTTTTTATCGGTTTTTACTGTGTTTAAAGGTTAATTATGTAATTTCTACCTATAAAATGTATCTCTATGTTATAAGGATATTTTTGGTATTTCTGGAATTGTTCTATCTTTGTGGACCCCGGTCGATAGACTGTAGTTTGGAGTCCGATCGAGGGGTTGTGAATGTAATTTTGCATTTATTTTCGAAGTGTATTTCTTTGCAGGGTCGGCTCTACTCTTTGAGTAGAGAGATGTCCATTTTACAGGGGAGGTTCTACCGAATTTTTGGTAGAAAACTCGTAAAACGTGATGTCCAGTCGAACCCTAATTCTATTTCTGTGATTAATATTCTAGATCGAGTTCTAGGATTTTCTATTAGGCTTATTCTAATGTCGGTTATTTATTATTTGTTTAGTTGCACCGAGCCGAGGGCTAGTGGACCAGGCCCGTCGGACCCATCTCGTGGAGCGCACTAAGGTGAGTTACTATTATATATATATATGCTTAGGATGCATGATTTAGAAATATACGTTTTATCTTAATTAAAAATGCATAAATAATGTGATTTGTATTTAAGTATATTTTTGGTTTATTTTTAGTTTATTTTTGGTATATATTAAATTATATGCATGTTTTGTAAATAAATTATATTTAAAATATTTTTAAATATATTTCTAACTTAACTTATAAGTTGATTGGATTTATTTGACGTATATATACTCAAAATATACCTGATTTATTTTTGGTATATTTCTAGTATATATATGGTCTATGTTGTTATTTTATTTAAATTCATACATCATTTATTGTGAATGAATGTTTTATATTATTAATGATGAAGGATATCAATAGAACGTGCTACCTAGTGGGCAGCACTAGGACCGAGTACGTATCGGTACGCCTATAGTATTTAGGCTATATTACTAACCTATTTATGGATATTGATTGATTATGATTATTTGATGTGTGAGATGTGATTTGGGTGCGATTGCTGGAGCTCGGTTGACCAAGTGTCTCGGGGCCAATCACACTGGCTGTCAGACTGCTGGAGCTCGGTTGACTTAGTGTCTCGGGGCCAGTCTACTGTCTAAATGGATTAAGTGGATATATTTGGATTAAGTGAGCCTGTGTGGCTAGAGTGTTGTCTAACACTATTTTCGAGGTTGCGATATTCTAGGATTCTATGTGATCCTTCATAAAAGATGATTTTCAATGAAATATATAAAATGATTTTATTGCATCTGTGTGTATTTGCCTGTATATATATACATATTATTTATATATAATGTTGATTGTATGCATTGTCATTTAGTGTGTATGTATATATATTATAGTAATTGACTCAGTGAGGTCTGACTACCTTAACCCTTAAGTTATAGTTGCCTCTAACCTACCCCTATACTAGATAGGTGTAGTAGAGCTTGAACTATAACCACAACTTGAACTTGAAAAGACTGATTATCAATATTGTCTCTATAGAAGAAACAATTCACATTCACTGCATTGAAAAGATATGGACATCAATAGAATTCAGAATATAGAATATACGTAGAATTAGCATGTCTCAAGTTCTCGGCTGAAAAAGAAATTACATCTGCTGAACGATCGAAGGTATCAGCACCGCATCCTGCGAAACTCCTATTGCAGAAGCAACATCATTGCAATGCTAAGTCATCAGCTCCTCATTCAGTTATTCCTACTGTCAACAGTGATCATCAGGCCTTCTAAATCCATCTCTACCCGTACACCTAACAGGCTGCATAGGGGGTAGAACCTCATGCTCAGAAGATTAACTATCATCGATCTCATCGATTGATGGAGCGACTCACGCTCAAGGCAATCAGCAAGGAGCAAAAATAAATAAATAGTTCAAACAATCACAAACATCAACAGACACCCTAACGGTTACACGGAATTCCTAATGCAAGGAAGACTTTTCAAAGACATGACCGAACCTAATTCACTGCAGTAGTTTAACAGAAAACACAACTTTGAAAACTAGGGCCACAACTCAAACAACTAAGCCCTAACACAAAACTCTACTCTGATACCAACTTTGTCACGACCCAAACTAGGAGTCATGACCGGCGCTAAGGAACGGGAATTCTTTCAAATCCGAAACCCGTAGCAAGCCTAAGAAAATAAAATCATACAATAAATAAATAAAAGTACGACCGAATTAAAATTTTTCTAAATCAATAAATAAAATAAATACTCCAAATCCTTTTATAAATGAATACATATTCGTACAATGTTCAAATACAAATTCTCAGAGTATTTAATATCCAAACAAAATAATACACTTCCAATATAATAACACTACTACTGCAGTTTCTAGAATACAATTCAAAGTTCAAAATATACATTTGCATAAAATAGCCGGGACTGAAGAACACCGACGAGGAACTCTACAACTAAGGTCTGACGATATGGGATCTCCTGAAAAAAATAATTGAGGGGGGTCAGACCTCACTGAGTGAATTATTATACTATATATACATGCAATCTAAACCATACAATTAGGCATTCTTATATATATATATATATATATATATATATATATATATATATATGTATGTATGTATATACACACATTTCACACGAATGCCAAACTCTGCTTTTATAAATATACTACACGTAGAAAACGTTTGATTAAATTCATGAAGGATCCATAAAACCCTAATAATAACAACCTCAATAACCCCATCATCACTCTAGTCATGCAGGCTCACTTGATTCCAAATAGAACACTTATTCCAATTTGGAGAGCAGACTGGCCTCGAGACACTAAGTCAACCGAGCTCCAGGAGTCTGACTGTTAGTGTGATTGGCCCCGAGACACTTAGTCAACCGAGCTCCAACAATCACACTATCTATCACCTCACATCTCAATCAACCCAATAGATTCATTCCACTATGGACAGTAGACTGGCCCCGAGACACTAAGTCGATCGAGCTCTAACAGTCTGACTGTGAGTGTGATTGGCCCGCAATCACACTATCTAACATACCATTAATCTTAGTCAAATCAATTAAATTAATTATAATCACCCAAAATTAACTCTCACTCAATCCTTATCTATCGTACCGGTACGTACACGGTCCTAGTGTTGCCCACTAGGAAGCACGTTCTATTGATATCCTTCACTTAGAATAAATCATTCATTCGAAAAATCATTAATGTAGAACAATATTCATAATAGTAAAACCAACCACACATATATATATATATACCAAAAATATACCTAGTATATTTCAGGTATATATATATATATATATATATATATATATATATATATATATATATATATATATATATATATATATATATATATATATGTGTCAAATAAAATATGAAATAAACTAAAGATAAATCATTAATATGGTTAAAAATAATTTAAATGAATAACAATAATATAACATGCATTTTCTTAAAAGTATACTTAAATATACAAAAGATATACCCTAAGTACACAAATCATTAATAAAACATTTATGTATAAATATTCATTTAAATACGTGTTTGTGTTTAACATATATTCACAAATATACTAAAAATAAACCTAATTATCTAGCATGCATATATAAAAAATAAACCTAAATATACCACTAATGTGCTAGGTTTAATTTAATAATAAAATATTTATTTATTTGGAAATAATAAAAAATATACCAAAAATAAACTTAAAAATAATTTAAGTGTAGGTTTATAATTTAACATGCAATTATTTAAGAATAAACCTATAATCTACTGAAACTATACCTAAAGTATACTAATCATTTAATAAAATAATTATGTCTAAGTGTACATTTTAAAACATGTGTATATTACTCAAATGTATTAAATCTAAACCTAATTGTTTAATGTGCATATATCAAACTAACATGCATAATTTCTAATATGCATATATATAAAAATGCAACCCTAGATATACCAAAAATATTATAATTTAAATCCCTTTTAAAACATACAATAAAAATGAAAAATTCTAAATAATGCACCCTATATGCAGTGCATATATATACAGTATAATAACTCACATGTTAGCACTCCACGAGACAAATTCGGTGGGCCTGATCCGTTAGGCCTCGGTCTCGATGCAGCTAGACAAACATATGACAACATGAAATCAGAATAAAGTTAATGAAAATTCTAAAGACTCGATCTAGAATTTTAGACACAGAATTAGAATAGGAATTTGACCGGACATCACATTTACGAGAATTCTACCAAAAATCCGACAGAACCTCCCCTGTAAAATGGACATCTCTCTACTCAAAGAGTAGAGTCGGTCCTACAAAGAAATACACTTCAGAATAAACACAGAATTACAACCAAAATCCCTCGGTCGGACTCCAAACTACAGTTCACCGACCGAGGTTCACAATTCACAGAATATTTATAAGATATCAAAAATGCCCTTATATAATAAAAATACATTTTATAAATCCAAATTACGCAATTAACCCTAAAACATACTAAAAATCAATAAAAACCCATTTATTTAGAAAAATAGTATATTATATATAATTTGAAAATAATTTACGAAAAATAGTTTTAATTAGTTAAAAATACTAAAAATTTGCGGAAATCATTTTTATAGCTCAAATAATTATTAAAATCAATTTAATTATATTTTTAGCCAATTTAGTGTAAAATTACCAAAATACCCCTATATATATATATATATATATATATATATATATATATATATATATATATATATTCACTATAAAGTTCAAAAATTCACCAAAAATTATATAATTACTCAAAAATTAATTTCTCAGCATATAATTCAATAATATCAATAAATATACTCAATTTACCAATTTATTTCAATTAAACACATAATTAACCCTATTTTTCAAAATTACATAAACTTAATAAATTCCAAATAAATACATAAAAATTCACAAAAATAATAAATAAATTTCTATAATTCCTTTCAACTCCTATAATCACCATAAAACACAATTTCATAATTTAATTAATTAATTTTCGAAAATTAGAAAATAATAATAAAATAATCAAAAATTCACAAAAATTAAAATAAATTCCAAAAATTCTAGAAAAATTAAAGTATGTAGATTAAGCTTCCAGGAACAAAGTTTGTGAAGGAAGTTTTCATGAATCAATCAATATGAAGCTAAAAAAAATTTGAAATCCAAAATGGCTGATTTGAAGAAATTGAAACCTAAGCAATTCTAGACCAAATCAAGTGAAACAAAGCTTGGAATCACACTCACCAGAGCTCAAGGAGAAGATAGAGACTAACAGCATCAAATTTGGTGGCCAGAAAGTGCTTGGTCGGAGCTAAGTCGATTTTTGGCTTCTTGATGAAAATCCGGCCAAATAACGCCGGAAATGGGAGCTTAGGACGTCGGGAATGGCTGGAAGGGAAGGTGGCACACCAGAAAGCACAGTGACAGCAAAGAAAATGAGCTTGAAATGGCTGAAAACGTTTTGGGAGGAAGAAGATGAAGGAGGGGCAAAACTGTAATTAAGGCAACTTTTGTTTTTTTTAATTAAAATTTGTGTGTATATATGTATATATATATATATATATATATATATATATATATATATAATATATATATATATATATATATATATATATATATATATATATATATATATGTCCACACTATTTTATAGTAATATATTCCCACACACAAATAATACTCATCACACAAATATTTTAATATATTTAATATTTTATACACTTAAAATTAATTAATTAATTAATACAAAATTAAATAATAAAATTAAGGAAATTAATTAAGCTCTAATTAAGTTAAATAAGTACACATATATACAATTTATTTTAGCACTTTAAAATTATATATGAGTTCATGCAAATTCATAAAACTAGTCAAAATAAATAGTATTAAATTATTACATATCAATTTCCCCGAAAATACAATTTCCGGGAAAATTTTACGTAAAGTACTTAAAATAATATAAAATAATTAAAATTAGCTTTAAACAAATAACAACTCTTAAAATATGATAATTATATACAAAAATTATTAACACTGCATATCCTGATGCAATATAAAAATATTTAAAAACTCGAGGTATTACAGTCTTCCCTCCTTACAAGAATTCGTCCCCGAATTCAAAAAAACAAATTACAAGATCAAGAAGGAAAGAGATACGGGTAAGAAGCTCGTATCTCAACTTCAGTCTCTCACGTAAGCTCTTTCACTTTGTTGCCACGTCACAGAACCTTGATCATCTGAATCTAGTTCGAACATAACTATCGAGCTTATAATTTACAATCTCAACTGATTCCTTCTCAAACTTCAGATCTTCATTCAATTCTATATTGTTCAACAAGTGTCATCACACCATTTTTTTTTAAGACATCTTCAAAATTATATTCTTCGATCTGAAACTCCATATCTCTGCGTCTAGGATCCATATCGCTCTTCTGATCACAATAACTTCTTCGTTGTATTCTGAACCATCTCATATCTAATTAAGACTTCTTTTCATAAAAGCCTCAAGTGGTGCCATTCCAATACTGCTATGGTAGTTGTCATTATAAGCGAATTCTATAAGTAGCATATAATCAACTAGCTACCTTCTAGATCCAAAACACACATCTTCAACATACTGTTTAGTGTCTGGATCGTCCTCTCAGACTATCATCTGTCTGAGGATGAAAAGTAGTATTGAAATCCAACCAAGGGTCTATTACTCCCACAATCTCTGCCAAAATCGAAAGGTAAACACTATACCTTTACCATATACAATGGACACAGGTAGTCCATGCAGGCACACAATATGCTTCATATGCAGCTTAGCCCTCTTAGCTACTGAATAAGTGGCTTCCACTGGCCAAAAATTAGCTGACTTGGTCAATTTATCTACAGTCATTCCAATGGAATCATATTCACCCTTCGAACGAGGTAACCAACCACAAAAATTATCAAAATTCTCTTTTATTTCCACCCAAATTCAAAAGAGATCAAAACTTCCCAGAAGACTTCTGATGTTCAGCTTTCACCGGCTGGTAATTTTAATACTTAGAAATACAATCAGTCACATCCTTCTATAATCCAACCCACCAGTACTGATCCTGAATACTGTGATAATTCTTGGTAACCATCTGGATGTACACTGTAAGTTCATTTTCACAACTTATATAGAATCCCTTTCTCAGATTACAACATCAACCCTGTATCAATAACTTAGGCATCTCCTATCAGCAGATCATTCTATGGTGATATGCCACGATGACATGCTATGATGAATGTCATGATGAGATGATATAATGAAATGTTATGATGAAATGCTAGAATGAAATGCTATAATGAGATGCTATGATGATATGAAGAAATGTTGTAATGATATCAGGTCTTATCCTCTAAAGTTCACGTAACCCTCAGATCAATCAGTCTTCTTCAGTACTTGGAAGCTATTCTAACAAACATCTGTTCACACAATCTTCCCATTCTTCTGAGTTATGCGGGTCATAGGAGCTATAATTCTAGAGAATTCTATTCAGATTTCCTATGATACCCAATTAAACCAATTATAGATCTCAATGGATTCAGTCAGTCTGGGCCACTCAGATGCTGTTTTGATCTTTTGTGGATCAACTCGAATTCTATCTTTAAACACCATAATTCTAAGAAAAACAACACTCTCTACCCAATGATCACACTTCCTGAATTCATCATAAAGCTGACATTCTCTTTGTGTCTGTAGTATAGTCCTTAAGTGATATATGTACCCTTTCATTCACTTCGAATACACTAGTATATCATTAATGAAGACTACTAAAAACTGATCCACAACTAATGATAACCCGACTTCAAATCAATTTTTGAAAAGAACTGTGCTCTCTGTAGCTGATCAGACATGTCATCTATCCTCAAAAGAGGATACTTGTCCTTCACTGTTACCCTGTTCATCTCTCTACAGTCAATGTACAGTCTCAAGGACCATCCTTCTTCCTTACAACAAGACTAGTGCACCCCAAAGAGAAACATAAGGTCTGACAAAACCTTGGTCATACAGCTCTTGCAATTGCTCCTACAGCTCTGCAAGAGTCATTCTGTAGGGCTACGTTAAAATAGGAGTTATATCAGGAACCACATCGATACAGAATTCAATGTCTGTAAGGTGGTAAACCTGGTAACTCACAGGCAATTAAAACATCTGGGAGAGATAACTTCTCCACTGAAGTATACTCAACTAGAGTCAGATATTCCTGACAACACTTTCACATCTCATCAAGATTAATTACACCCAAAAGACTGAATTCACAATAACTCTCTGAATCTCAATTCTCGGTTTAGATGCCAATATATTATGCTTAATCCTATAACATATAATTCTACCAGTCTCCTCTTATACTGTATTACGTCTTCAGCATGACGTATCAGATTGAAGAGTTTACAGGTAATCTTCTCAACTGATTGCTCTTCTCTTACTCTGTGCAATAGCTGATACAGGTAATTATCCTTCCTTAAAGGTGGATGGAAGTATCTTAGAAATCCCCCTTTAACTCAAATTATGTGTTGCAGTCAGAACTAACAGCTTGCTATAAGGATACAAGAGTGCTTCGTCTTTATTAGACATTTTCCAATTCCCCCATCAAAGCATATCAAACAACTGCCAAACTTGACTAAATGCTATCAAGCTCTTATTAATCTCGGCTATCCTGGCCACAATTGTTGCACGTTCAAGTCCAAAAGGAATGCTTGTACTGCTTACAATGACTACCTTAACCCTTAAGTTATAGTTGCCTCTAACCTACCCCTATACTAGATAGGTGTAGTAGAGCTGGAACTATAACCATAACTTGAACTTGAAAGATTGATTATCAATATTGTCTCTGCAGAAGAAATAATCCACATTCACTGCGCTGAAAAGATATGGAAATCAGTAGAATTCAGAATATAGAATATACGTAGAATTAGCATGTCTCAAGTTCTCGGCTGAAAAAGAAATTACATCTGCTGAATAATCATAGGTATCAGCACCGCATCCTGCAAAACTCCTGTTGCAGAAGCAACATCATTGCAATGCTAAGTCATCAGCTCCTCATTCAGTTATTCCCACTGTCAACAGTGATCATCAGGCCTTCTAAATCCATCTATACCCGTATGCCTAACAGGCTACATAGGGGGTAGAACGTCATGCTCAGAAGATTAACTATCATCGATCTCATCGATCGATGGAGCGACTCACGCTCAAGGCAATCAGCAAGGAGCAAAAATAAACAAATAGTTCAAATAATCACAAACATCAACAGACACCCTAACGGTTACACGAAATTCCTAATGCAAGGAAGACTTTTCAAAGACATGACCAAACCTAATTCACTGCAGTAGTTTAATAGAAAAACAACTTTGAAAACTAGGGCCACAACTCAAACAACTAAGCCCTGACACAGAACTCTGCTCTGATACTAACTTTGTCACGACCCAAACTAGGAGTCATGATCGGCGCTAGGGAATGGGAATTCTTTCGAATCCGGAACCCGTAGCAAGCCTAAGAAAATAAAATCATACAATAAATAAATAAAAGTACGATCGAATTAAAATTTTTCTAAATCAATAAATAAAATAAATACTCCAAATCCTTTTATAAATGAATACATATTCGTACAATGTTCAAATACAAATTCTCAGGGTATTTAATATCCAAACAAAATAATACACTTCCAATATAATAACACTACTACTGCAGTTTCTAGAATACAATTCAAAGTTCAAAATATACATTTGCATAAAATAGCTGGGACTGAAGAACACCGGTGAGGAACTCTACAACTAAGGTCTGACGATATGGGATCTCCTGAAAAAAATAATTGAGGGGGGTCAAACCTCACTGAGTGAATTATTATACTATATATACATGCAATCTAAACCATACAATCAGGCATTCTTATATATATATATATATATATATATATACACACACACACACATTCACACGAATGCCAAACTCTGCTTTTATAAATATACTACATGTAGAAAATCCATAGAACCCTAATAATAACAACCTCAACAACCCCATCATCACTCTAGCCATGCAGGCTCACTTGATTCCAAATAGAACACTTATTCCAATTTGGATAGCAGACTGGCCCCAAGACACTAAGTCAACCGAGCTCCAGCAGTCTGACTATCAGTGTGATTGGCCCGAGACACTTAGTCAACCGAGCTCCAACAATCACACTATCTATCACCTTACATCTCAATCAACCCAATTGATTCATTCTACTATGGATAATAGACTGGCCTCGAGACACTAAGTTGACCGAGCTCCAGCAGTCTGACTGTGAGTGTGATTGGCCCCGCAATCACACTATCTAACATACCATTAATCTTAGTCAAATCAATTAAATCAATTATAATCACCCAAATTAACTCTCACTCAATCCTTATCTATCGTAACGGTACGTACACGGTCCTAGTGCTGCCCACTAGGAAGCACGTTCTATTGATATCCTTCACTTAGAATAAATCATTCATTCGAAAAATAATTAATGTAGAACAATATTCATAATAGTAAAACCAACCACATATATATATATACCAAAAATATACCTAGTATATTTCAGGTATATATATATATATATATATTATATATATATATATATATATCTGTGTCAAATAAAATATGAATAAACCTAAAGATAAATCATTAATATGGTTAAAAACAATTTAAATGAGTAACAATAATATAACATGCATTTTCTTAAAAATATACTTAAATATACAAAAGATATACCCTAAGGACACAAATCATTAATAAAACATTTATGTATAAATATTCATTTAAATATGTGTTTGTGTTTAACATATATTCATAAATATACTAAAAATAAACCTAATTATCTAGCATGCATATATAAAAAATAAACCCTAAATATACCACTAATGTGCTAGGTTTAATTTAACAATAAAATATTTATTTATTTGGAAATAAATAAAAAATATACCAAAAATAAACTTAAAAATAATTTAAGTGTAGGTTTATAATTTAACATGCAATTATTTAAGAATAAACCTATAATCTACTGAAACTATACCTAAAGTATACTAATCATTTAATAAAATAATTATGTCTAAGTGTACATTTTAAAACATGTGTATATTACTCAAATGTATTAAATCTAAACCTAATTTTTTAATGTGCATATATCAAACTAACATGCATATTATTTAATATGCATATATATAAAAATGCAACCCTAGATATACCAAAAATATTATAATTTAAATCCCTTTTAAAACATACAATAAAAATGAAAAATTCTAAATAATGCACCCTATATGCAGTGCATATATATACAGTATAATAACTCACATGTCAGCGCTCCACAAGACAAATTCGACGGGCCTGATCCGTTAGGCCTCGGTTTCGGCGTAACTAGACAAACATATGACAACATGAAATCAGAATAAAGTTAACAAAAATTCTAAAGACTCGATCTCGAATTTTAGACACAAAATTAGAATAGGAATTTGACCAGACATCACGTTTTACGAGAATTCTACCAAAAATCCGGCAGAACCTCCCCTGTAAAACGAACATCTCTCTACTCAAAGAGTAGAGCCGGTCCTGCAAAGAAATACACTTCGGAATAAACACAGGATTACAAACAAAATCCCTCGGTCGGACTCCAAACTACAATTCACCGATCGGGGTTCACAATTCATAGAATATTTATAAAATACCGAAAATGCCCTTATATAATAAAAATACATTTTATAAATCCAAATTAGTAATTAACCCTAAAACATACTAAAAATCAATAAAAACCCATTTATTTAGAAAAATAGTATATTATATATAATTTGAAAATAATTTACGAAAAATAGTTTTAATTAGTTAAAAATACTAAAAATTTGCAGAAATCATTTTTATACCCTAAATAAGTATTAAAACTAATTTAATTACATTTTTAACCAATTTAGTGTAAAATTATCAAAATACCCCTATATATATATATTCGCTATAAATGTTCAAACATTCACCAAAAATTATATAATTACTCAAAAATTAATTTCTCAGCATATAATTCAATAATATCAATAAATATACTCAATTTACCAATTTATTTCAATTAAACACATAAACCCTATTTTTCAAAACTACATAAACTTAATAAATTCCAAATAAATACATAAAAATTCACAAAAATTACAAATAAATTTATATAATTCATTTCAACTCCTATAATCACCATAAAACACAATTTCATAATTTAATTAATTAATTTTCGAAAATTAGAAAATGATAATAAAATAATAAAAAATTCACAAAAATTAAAATAAATTCTAAAAATTCTAAAAAAATTAAATCATGTATATTAAGCTTCCAGGAACAAATTTTGTGAAGGAAGTTTTCATGAATCAATCAAATTGAAGCGAAAAAAAATTTGAAACCCAAAATGGCTGATTTGAAGAAATTGAAACCTAAGCAATTCTAGATCAAATCAAGTGAAAAAAAGCTTGGAATCACACTCACCAGAGCTCAAGGAGAAGATAGAGACTAACAGCATCAAATTTGGTGGCCGGAAAGTGCTTGGTCGGAGCTAAGTCGATTTTTGGCTTCTTGATGAAAATCCGGCCAAACAACGCCGGAAATGGGAGCTTGGGACGTCGGGAATGGCTGGAAGGGAAGGTGGCACACCGGAAAGCACAGTGACAGCAAAGAAAACGAGCTTGAAATGGCTGAAAACGTTTTGGGAGGAAGAAGATGAAGGAGGGGCAAAACTGTGATTAAGGCAACTTTTGTTTTTTTTTTTATTAAAATTTGTGTATATATGTATATATATATATGTCCACACTATATTATAGTAATATATATATTCCCACACACAAATAATACTCACCACACAAATATTTTAATATATTTAATATTTTATACACTTAAAATTAATTAATTAATACAAAAATTAAATAATAAAATTAAGGAAATTAATTAAGCTCTAATTAAGTTAAATAAGTACACATATATACAATTTATTTTAGCACTTTAAAATTATATATGAGTTCATGCAAATTCATAAAACTAGTCAAAATAAATAGTATTAAATTATTTACGTGTCAATTTTTCCGAAAATATAATTTCCGAGAAAATTTTACGTAAAGTACTTAAAATAATATGAAAATAATTAAAATTAGCTTTAAACAAATAACAACTCTTAAAATATCATAAATATATACAAAAATTATTAACACTGCATATCCTGATGCAGTGTAAAAATATTTAAAAACTTGGGATATTACATAAATGGTCTAGATTTCCCTAGGTTTCGATTTCTCATTTTCGGCCATTTAGGGTTTTCAATTATTTTTGAGCTTCGATTTGGTTGATTCATGAAAAATTCCTTCACAAACATTGATCATAGTAGCTTAATCTAGCTCTGTGAATTTTTGTAGAATTTTTGGGAATTATTTTGATTATTTTGTGAATTTTTTATTATTTTATTAATATTTTCTAATTTTTGAAAATTAATTAATTAAATTATGAAATTCTGTTTTATGGTGTTCATAGGAGTTGAAATGGATTTTAGAAATTTATTTGTAATTTTTGTGATTTTTATATAATTATTTGGAATTTATTTAGTTTATGTAATTTTCGGAAAATTAGGTTAATTATGTGTTTTATTGAAATTAATTGGTTAATTGAGTATACTTATTGATATTATTGAATTATATGTTTATAAATTTAATTTTGAGTAATTATACAATTTTTGGTGAATTTTTGATTAATTTTAGGGAATTTACATAACTAGGGGTATTTTGGTAATTTGGCACTAAATTGGCTAAAAATATAATTAAATTGGTTTTAATAGTTATTTGAGGTATGAAAATGATTTCTACAAATTATTTAGTATTTTTAACTAATTAAAAACTATTTTTGGTAAATTATTTTCAAATTATATATAATATGCAATTTTTCTAAATAAATGAGTTTTTATCGATTTATAATATGTTTTAGGGTTAATTATGTAATTTGGATTTATAAAATGTATTTTTGTCAATATTTATGAATTTATTAAGAATTACCGATTTTTAATAATATTTTATTAAAATTAGGGTTTTTATGCATTTATGTAATATCCCGAGTTTTTAAATAAATTTAAACTGCATCAGGATATGCAGTGTTAATAATTTTTATATATATTGAAGATTATTTTCATGAGTTTGTTATTTATTAAGTCATTTTAATTATTTTTAATTATTTTAAGATATTGATGTAAAATTTTCTCGGGAATGTTATTTTCGGGGAAATTAACACGTAAATAATTTAATATTAATTATTTTAACTAGTTTTACGAATTTGCATGAACTCATACATAATTTTAAAGTGCTAAATAAAATGTATATATGTGCATTTATTTAAATTAAATTAGGGTTTAATTAATTAACTTAATTTTTATTATTTAGTTTTAATATTAATTAATTAATTATAAGTGTATAAATTATTAAAATATATGTGTGGTGAGTATTATTTGTGTGTGGGATTATATATTATTATAATATATAGTTTGGATATATATATACATATATACATTATTATATAACAAAAAATAAAAGTTTAACTTAATTACAACTTTGCCCCTTTCTTCCTCCCCTTCTTTGTAGTTAAAGAAGCATGAGCAGAATTATCCTACACATGACCTAAAGATGGTTACAGTGATCTTTGCTCTTAAGATCTGGAGACACTATCTGTACGGGGTGACTTGTGAGATTTTTACTGATCACAAGAGCCTTAAGTACATTTTCCAGCAGAGAGATCTGAATTTGAGACAGAGAAGATGGTTGGAATTGTTGAACGATTATGACTGTGAGATATTATATCATCTGTAGATGCCTTGAGTAGAAAGTCCTCAGGCAGTCTTACTCATATTAGTGTTGAGAGGAGACCGTTGATCCAGGCGTTGCATCTGTTGATGGATCAAGGTCTAATGATGAAGATCAGTAGATCGGGTGGACTGTTAGCTTAATTTAAGGTGCGATTTGTATTGAGGGATAGGATTAAAGTAGCTCAGAGCCAAGATCCTATTCTAGGAGAGCTTGTAGAGAATGTTTAACTAAGGAAGTTCACTAATTTCACACTTGATGATGATGGTGTGTTGTGGATCAGTGGTAGATTGTGTGTTTTTGATGTGGATGATTTGAGAGAAGAGATCCTAGAGGAAGCACATTCTACAGCCTATAGCGTACATCCGGGTGTCACACAGTATCCGAGATTTATACTGGTGGACAGACTGAAGAAGGATGTTGTTAATATGTTGCTAAATGCTTGACGTGTTAGCAAGTGAAAGCTGAACATCATAAGCCTTCTGGGAAGCTTCAGCCTCTTCCTATTCCCGAGTGGAAGTGGGAAAGGATAGCTATGGATTTTGTGGTTGGTTTGCCTCATTCTAAGGATGGATACGATTCCATTTGGGTGATTGTAGATAGGTTGACGAAGTCTGCACATTTCTTGCCTGTGAAAGCCACCTATTCTATAGCTAGATTGGCGAAGCTGTATGTGAATCATATTGTGTGCCTTCATGGAGTACCTGTGTCCATTGTGTCAGATAGAGGTTCAGTTTTTACCTCTTATTTTTTTGCAGAAGTTACAGGAAGCGATGGGCACTAGGTTGGACTTCAATATTACTTTTCATCCTCAGACAGATGGTAGTCTGAGAGGACGATCCAAACACTAAAAGATATGTTGAGGATATGTGTCTTGGATTTAGGAGGTAGCTGGGATGATCATTTGCCACTCATTGAGTTTGCGTATATAACAGCTACCATAGCGGTATTGGCATGGCACCATATGAGGCACTATATGGAAGGAAGTGTAGATCCCCTCTAAGTTGGGATGAGATTGGGGAGAGAGCTTTGACTAGACCTGAGATGGTTCAGGATGCTGCAGAGAAAGTCGCCATGAATAAGCACAGATTAGAGACCGCAATTAGCAGGCAGAAGAGCTATGTGGATCCTAGGTGCAGAGATGTGGAGTTTTAGGTTGGAGACTTTATTTTCCTGAAGGTGTCTCTGATGAAGGGTGTGATGAGATTTGGCAGGAAGGGTAAGTTAGCACCGAGATATATTGGACCGTTCGAGATTTTGGAGAGAGTAGGCACTGTTGCATATCAGTTGGCTTTGCCTTCGAGTATGTCTTAAGTGCATCCAATATTTCATATCTTGATGCTGAGGAAGTATATCTCAGACCCTTCACACGTGTTACCGCCCGACAGTATAGAAGTGAATGAAGATCTGACATTTGTGGAAGAACCTATGGCAATCGTTGATTACCAAGTTCGACAGTTGCGATCCAAACAGATTTCGATGGTCAAGGTTCTGTGGTGTAGCAACAGAGTTGAGGAGCATACGTGGGAGACTGAAGTTGAGATGCGAGCTTCTTACCCGTATCTCTTTCCTCCTTGATTTGTAATTATTCTTTTATGGAATTCGGGGATGAATTCTTATAAGGGGGGAAGACTGTAATATCCCGAGTTTTTAAATAAATTTAAACTGCATCGGGATATGCAGTGTTAATAATTTTTATATATATTGATGGTATTTTCATGAGTTTGTTATTATTAAATCATTTTAATTATTTTAAGATATTTACGTAAAATTTTCCCGAGAATGTTATTTTTGGGGAAATTAACACGTAAATATTTAATATTAATTATTTTAACTAGTTGTATGAATTTGCATGAACTCATACATAATTTTAAAGTGCTAAATAAAATGTATATATGTGCATTTATTTAAATTAAATTAGGGTTTAATTAATTAACTTAATTTTTATTATTTAGTTTTAATATTAATTAATTAATTATAAGTGTATAAATTATTAAAATATATTAAAATATATGTGTGGTGAGTATTATTTGTGTGTGGGATATATATTATAATAATACATAGTGTGGATATATATATATATATATATATATATATATATATATATATATATATATATATAATATATATATAACAAAAAACAAAAGTTTAACTTAATTACAACTTTGCCCCTTTCTTCCCCCCTTCTTCCCGATCGTCCCTCACCCTCACTGTCCGTTTCTTCTCTGATCAAAGTGTCTACAGCCCTTCCACCATCAGCCACCTCCTCACCAGCCAGCTTCGCCGCCTTCCCTTCCTTTTCTGGCACCGTTCGAAGCTTGAAATAGCCAGAAGACTGAAATTCGAAGCCATTGCCAATCGACATGATTCCGGCCACCATTTTTGACACCGCCAGTCTCTATCTTCTCCTTGAGCTTTGGTGAGTGTGATTCCAAGCTTTGTTTCACTTAAAATGGTCTAGATTCCCTAGGTTTCGATTTTACAATTTCAGCCATTTAGGGTTCTTGATTTTTTTTGAGCTTTAATTTGATTGATTCAAGAAAATTCCCTTCACAAAATTTGATCCTTGTAGCTTAATCTACATGTGATAATTTTTTTGGAATTTTTGGAATTTATTTTGATTTTTATGAATTTTTGATTATTTTATTAATATTTTCTAATTTTCAAAAATTAATTAATTAAATTATGAAATTATGTTTCATAGTAGTTATAGGTGTTGAAATGCATTTTATAAATTTATTGGTAATTTTTGTGAATTTATATATTTATTTTGGAATTTATTAAGTTTATGTAATTTTGAAAAATTAGGTTAATTATGTGTTTAATTGAAATTAATTGGTTAATTGAGTGTATTTATTGATATTATTGAATTATATATTGAGAAAATTAATTTTGAGTAATTATATTATTTTTGGTGAATTTTCAATTATTTTAGTAAATTTATATATATAGGGGTATTTTGGTAATTTGATACTAAATTGGCTAAAAATATAATTAAATTGGTTTAATTAGTTATTGAGGTATAAAAATGATTTCTACAAATTATTTAGTATTTTTAACTAATTAAAACTATTTTTCGTAAATTATTTTCAAATTATATATAATATACGATTTTTCTAAATAAATGAGTTTTTATCGGTTTTTAATAAGTTTTAGGGTTATTGTGTAATTTGGATTTATAAAATGTATTTTTATTATAAAGGGCATTTTCAGTATTTTTGTAATTATTATGTGAATTGTGGACCTCGGTCCGTGAATTGTAGTTTGGAGTCGACCGAAGAATTATGGTTGGAATACTGTGTTTATTCTCGAAGTGTGTTTCTTGCAGGACCGGCTCTACTCTTTGAGTAGAGAAATGTCCATTTTACAAGGGAGGTTCTGCCGAATTTTCAGAAGAATTCTCATAAAACGTGATGTCTGGTCAAACTCTGATTCTAATTCTGTGTCTAGTATTCTAGATCGAGTTTCTAGAAATTTCTGCTAGATTTATTTTGATTTTCTATTATCATTTGTTTGTTTAGTTGCGTCAAGACCGAGGCCTAGTGGACTAGGCTCATCGGACCCATCTCGTGGAGCGCAATAACAATGAGTTGTTATTTTATATATGTTTTAGGGTGCATGTTTTAGAAATGTATGATTTATTTTAGTAAAGTATACATAAATGATTTATTTATTACTTAGGTTTACTTTTGGTATATTTTTGGTATATTTTCAATTATATGCATGTTTTATTAATAAATTATTCTTAAAATGTTTTTATGTATATTTATGGTATATTATTAGTTTATTTTATAATTTAATTAGATTTATTTGACGTATATATACTCAAAATATACCTGGTTTATTTTTGGTATATTTCTAGTATATATATGGTTTATGTTGCTACTTTAATTAATATCATGCATCATTGAATTTATGAATGTATGTTTTATATTTAAATGAAGGATATTAATAGAACGTGCTACCTAGTGGGCAGCACTAGGATTGAGTACGTACCGGTACGCTGATAGCATTTAGGCTATATTACTAACCTATTTATAGATATTGATCGGATTGATTTGATTTATGTGATGTGAGATATGATTTGGGAGTGTGATTGCTGGAGCTCGATTGACCAAGTGTCTCGGGGCCAATCACACTGACAGTCAGACTGTTGGAGCTCGATTGACTTAGTGTCTTGGGGCCAATCACACTGACAATCAGACTATTGGAGCTTAGTTGACTTAGTGTCTCGGGGCCAGTCTACTGTCCAAATGGAACAAGTGAATATATTTGGAATAAGTGAGCCTGTATGGCTAGAGTGTTGTCTAACACTGTTTGAGGTTGTGGTTTTCTAGGGTTCTGTTTGATCTTTCATAAACAGTGATTTTCAGTAAATATATATAAAATGATTTTGTTGCATCTGTGTGTATTTTCTTGTATATATATTTATTATATATACTATTGACTGTGTGCATTGCCATTTAGTTATGCATGTATATATATTATAACAATTCACTCAGTGAGGTTTGACTCCCCTCCGTTGACTATTTTTCATCGTCTTTAGACCTCAATAGCATACCCATACGCCGGATTTCTTCCACTCTGGCTTCATTATATAAACTGCTTATCTGAGTTTTATTTTATAATCTAGACACTGCAGTAGTTGTAAATAGTTATAGAGTTTATGTATTATATTGTGTGAGTTATGTATTTTAAATATTTGAACTGGAACTTGTATTAAAAGTTTATTTATATACGAAATGAGATATTCAATTTAATTTCTTTTGGGTGGATTATTATTTCAATATTTATGATTTTATTTCCGCTGCTGAATATATTATTTATGTTATTATTATTATTGCATGTTTTATTTTATTTTAAGGCTTGCTACGGGTTTCGGATTCGAAAGAATTCTTATTCCCTAGCACCGGTTATGGCCCCTGTCTTAGGTTGTGACAATTTATCAGTAAAATAAATATTTTTAGCATTTGAATAACTAAATTGATATATTTTGAGTATTGAATTGCATTTTTGGTATTTTTCATGTATTCTGCATTATTTTATGAATTGTGAACCTTAATCGGTAGAATTGTAGTTGGAGTCCGACCGAGGGATTGTGAACTATGTTTATTCTTGAAGTGTGTTTCTTTGCAGGACCAGCTCTACTCTTTGAGTAGAGAGATGTTTGTTTTACAAGGGAGGTTCTGCCGGATTTTCGGTAGAATTCTCATAAAACGTGATGTCCGGTTGAATTCCTATTCTAATTCTGTGTCTAAGATTCTAGATCGAGTCTTTAGAATTCTGATAGATTTATTCTAATGTCGTATTGTCATTTGTTTATTTAGTTACGCCGAGACCGAGGCCTAGTGGACTAGGCCCGTCAGACCCATCTCGTGAAGCGCAATAACAGTGAGTTATTATTTTATATATACATGTTCTAGGATGCATGTTTTTAGAAATGTATGCTTTATTTTATAAATTATGCATGAATGGTTTAATTATTTCTTGAGTTTATTTTTGATATATTTTTAGTATATTTTAAATTATATGTATGTTTTGTTAATGAATTATTCTCAAAATGATTTTAAGTATATTTCTAGATTATTTTATAATTAAATTGAATTTATTTGACGTATATATACTTGAAATATACCTGATTTATTTTTGGTATATTTTTAGTATATATATGGTTTATGTTGGTATATTTTATTTAATATCATGCATCATCTATTTTACAAATGTATGTTTGTTATATAAATGAAGGATATCAATAAAACGTGCTACCTAGTGGGCAGCACTAGGACCGAGTACATACCGGTACGCCGATAGCATTTAGGCTTTATTGCTAACCTATTTATGGATTATGATCGGATTGATTTATTTGATGTGTGATGTGATTTGAAAGTGTGATTGCTGGAGCTCGGTTGACCAAATGTCTCGAGGCCAATCACACTGACAGTCAGACTATTGGAGCTCGGTTGACTTAGTGTCTCGGGGCCAGTCTACTATCCAAATGGAATAAGTGAAATTATTTAGAATAAGTGAACCTGTATGGCTAGAGTGTTGTCTAACACTGTTTGAGGTTACAATTTTCTAGGGTTTTATTTAATCCTTGATATACGGATGTATTTCTTAATATTTATATAAAATGATTTTGCTGCATCTGTGTAATTTTGCCTGTATATATATTTATTATATATACTATTGAATGTGTGCATTTGTCATTTAGCTATACATGTATATATATTATAACAATTCACTCAGTGAGGTCTGACTCCCCTTCATTGACTATTTTTCAGGAGAGTCTACGTCTTCAGACCTCAGTAGCAGACCCATATGCCAGATTTCTTCTGCCCCGGCTTTACTATGTAACCTGCTTACTTGATGTTATTTTATAATCTAGACACTGCAGTAGTTGTAGTCGATTGTGAGATTTATGTATCATGTTTATATGAGATATGTATTTTAAAGATTTGAACTGGGATTTGTATTAAAAGATTATTTATATTTGAGGATGAGTTGTTTATTTAAACAAGTTGGGGGATTATGCTTATTTTATTTTTAAGATTTATTTCCGTTGTGGGTTATTTTATTTATACTATTAATATTGCATGCTTTTATTTTATTTTTAAGGCTTGCTATGGGTTCCAGATTCGAAAGAATTCCCATTCCCTAGCGCCGGTCATGGCCCCTATTTTGGGTCGTGACAAAGTTGGTATCAGAGCGGAGTTCTGTGTCAGGGCCTTAGTTATGTGAGTTGTGGCCCTAGTTTTTAGTATTATGTTTTCTTTAGAAACTACTACAATGAATTAGGTTTGAGTATGTCTTGATAAGTAATCCTTGCTTTGGCTTACTGCATTATTCCTTCATTGTCTGTTTTATCTGAACTCTTTTGTTTTTCATTTTAGAATGAGGAGGTGAGTGCGTGTCGCTCCCCTGGTTGTTGAGGCCGAGGATGATGAGTCCTTTCAGGATGAGGTTTTACCTCCTGAGTCGCCAGTTAGATGTAGAGGTCATGGCAAAGGTAGACCTCAAGGTGCGGCAAGTCACCATAGATAGAGAGATATATAGGATGAGGAGCCTATAGAGCCTGAGTATGAGGATATTCCTGTACCTCCAGTTGTTCGGCCTGTTCAGCCTACCTATCAGCAGGGTATATCTGACCCTGAGGCAGCTCTGTTCTATGCCAGAATTGGCAGGATTGATTTCAATGGGACTTCTGATCCTCTAGATTTTTTGTATGCGATCGAGACTAGGACTTAGACTGCTCACATCGAGTACCAACGGATCATGATCATCGAGCTTTTTATTGAGGGACCAGCCCTAGACTAGTTTATTCAGATGATCTAACCTTACATGATGATGATGACCTGGGCTTAGTTCAGAGAGCGATTTATGAGGAGATTTTGCCCAGAGCCAATCTGCATGAGTTATTGACTCCAATTGACCAGCATTTCGTGTGGTGACCGATTTGTTGAGGAGTACACCCGACAGTTCCTCCGACTGGGTAGATATGTAAAGGATCTGATGTGAGACCAATATTTCATAGTTACTACTTACGTTACTGGATTGGGTTTTGCATTTGTTGGTATGCCTCTGGAGTCAGTTATTAAGTTGGCCAAGGAGATTGAGCTAAGGCTAATCAGGCAGGGAGCGATGCCTGATTATTACCAGCTAGGTGTTCAGTTAAGTGGATTTTAGACTACTCCATACTCGAGTTTTCAGATTGGATCAAGTAGTCAGCAGAGAGGTCCAGCTCAACAAAGTCAGCGACAATAGTAACGGGTACATCGGAGCAGTAGACATGGCCATGGAGGTCAGCGTAGACTGTTCAGACTTGGGTCAAGTGCTTTGAGCAGCAGCAGTGGACGTAGTTCTGGATCAACTTCCCGTATTTGCCAAACCTACGGCAAAGTCCATCAGGGACCATGTTACATGACACCGCTAACATGTTTCAGATGCGGGCAGATGGGACATTATGCAAGATCATGTCCTTATTTTGGGTATCAGCAGCTGCAGATTCCACGATTTTCATAACAATTGATTGCTAGTGCTGCACCCATTCCATTTCAGTTGCCTCCAGCCCAGCATCAGAGTTCCACTTAGCTTGTTCCCCAGTAGGGTCATGGTAGAGGTGCCAGAGGAGGTGCCAGAGGTGTTGGCTAGGCTTCTACCAGTTAGCAGGGAGGTCGATGACAGGCCAGAGTCTTCCATCTTACTCAGCAGGATGCTCAGTCATCTAATGCAGTCGTGGCATGTATTGTTTCTGTCTATTACCTGGATGCTTGAGTTTTTTTTATCCGAGTGCCACACATTCGTTCATTTATCCTGTTTTTACTTCCAAGTCTTGTTGACAAGCTTCGAGGATGGCTTTTCCTTTGTTTTTTGCCACTCCTCTAAGTGATTCTTTAGACACCGATATTGTTCTTTCTGGTTGTCCAGTTCTCATGGGAGATAGAGAATTATCTGCTGACTTGATTCTATTGGATGTGATGGAGTTTGATGTTATTCTGGGTATGGATTGGTTATCTCAACACTATGCCATGGTGGATTGTTAGAGTAAAGAGGTGACTTTCAAAATTCCTGGTGAAGAAGAATTTAAGTTTATGGGTGATAGGAGTTCAGCACCTCAGAATCTCATTTCTGCTATTACTGCTAGGAAGTTGCTGAGGAAAGGTTGTCAGGGATATTTGGCATTGGTCAGAGATACTTCAATGGAGAAGTTGTCACTCACAAATGTTCCTGTTGCCTGTGAGTTTCCTGATGTTTTTCTTGAGGAGTTACCAGGTTTAACACCTCACAAAGAGATTGAGTTATGTATAGATGTGGTTCCAGGTACTACTCCTATATCTATACCACCCTACAGAATGGCTCCTGCAAAGTTGAAAGAGTTGAAGGAGTAGTTGCAAGAGTTGTTGGATAAGGGTTTCATCAAACCCAGTGTTTCTCCTTGGGGTGCACTAGTCCTATTTGTGAAGAAGAAGGATGGTATCCTGAGACTGTGCATTGACTATAGAGAGCTGAACAAGGTGACAGTGAAGAACAAGTATCCTCTCTCAAGGATAGATGACCTGTTTGATCGGCTACAAGGTGCATGGTTCTTTACTAAGATTGATCTGAGGTCGGGTTATCATCAGTTGTGGATCAGTGAAGCCGATGTTCCTAAAATGGCCTTCCACACTCGATATGGCCATTATGAGTTTTTGGTGATGTCTTTTAGCTTGACTAATGCACCCAGTAGCTTTTATGGACCTGATGAACAGGGTATTCAAACCGTATGTGGATCATTTTATGGTAGTCTTCATCAATGATATACTGGTATATTTGAGGAGTATGGAAGAGCATGTATATTGTACTACAGACACTGAGAGAACATCAACTTTATACTAAATTCTCAAAGTGTGATTTCTGGATAGAGAGTGTTTCTTTTCTTAGACACATGGTGTCTAAAGAAGGTATCCAGGTTGATCCACAAAAGATTAAGGCAGTGGCTGAGTGGCCTAGACCGACTTCTGTTAATGAGATTCAGAGTTTTCTAGGTTTAGCTAGGCACTATAGGAGGTTTGTACAGGATTTTTCCAGAATTACAGCCCCTATGACTTGCTTGACTCATAAGAATGTAAGATTTGGGTGGTCAGAAGCTTGTGAGAACAGTTTTCAGTTGCTGAAGGAGAAGTTGACCACAGCTCCAGTGCTAGCTTTGCCTAATGGTGTAGACTAGTTCACAATTTATTATGATGCCTCTAGAGTTGGCCTTGGTTGTGTGTTGATGCAGAATGGTAGGTTGATAGCCTATGCTTCGAGGTAGTTGAAGAAGCATGAGCAGAACTTTCCTACACATGACCTTGAGATGGCTGTAGTGATCTTTGCTCTTAAGATCTGGAGACATTATTTGTACAGGGTGACTTATGAGATTTTTACTGATCACAAGAGCCTTAAGTACATTTTCTAGCAGAGAGATCTGAATCTGAGGCAGAGGAGATGGTTGGAATTGTTAAAAGATTATGACTATGAGATTTTATATCATCCAAGCAAGGCTAATGTAGTAGCAGATGCCTTGAGTAGGAAGTCCTCAGACAGTCTTGCTCATATCAATATTGAGAAGAGACCGTTGATCCAGGAGTTACATTTGTTGGTGGATCAAGGTCTGATGATGAAGCTTAGTAGGTCAGGTGGACTGCTAGCTCAATTTAAGGTGCGATCTATACTAAGGGATAGGATTAAGGCAGCTCAGAGCTGAGATCCTATTCTAGAAGAGCTTACAGAGAATGTCCGTGCAGGGAAGTTCACTAATTTCACACTCAATGATGATGGTGTGTTGTGGATCAGTGGTAGATTGTGTGTTCCTGATGTGGATAATTTGAGAGAAGAGATCTTAGAGGAAGAACATTCTACAGCTTATAACGTACATCCGAGTGTCACTAAGATGTACCACAATATCAGAGCCTTATACTAATGGGACGGACTAAAGAAGGATGTCATTGATTATGTTGCTAAGTGCTTGACGTGTCAGCAAGTGAAAGCTAAACATTAGAAGCCTTCTGGGAAGCTTCAGCCTCTTCCTATTCCTGAGTGGAAGTGGGAAAGGATAGTTATGGATTTTGTAGTTGGTTTACCTCGTTCTAAGGATGGATATGATTCCATCTGGGTGATTATAGACAGGTTGACGAAGTCTGCACATTTCTTTGCTTGTGAAAGCCACCTATTCCGTAGCTAGATTGGCGAAGCTGTATGTGAAGCATATTGTGTACCTTCATGGAGTACCTATGTCTATTGTGTCAGATAGAGGTTCAGTATTTACCTCACATTTTTTGCAGAAGTTGTAGGAAGCAATGGGCACTAGGTTGGACTTCAGTACTACTTTTCATCCTCAGACAGATGGTCAGTCTGAGAGGACGATCCAGACACTGGAAGATATCTTAAGGATGTGTGTTTTGGATTTGGGAGGTAGTTGGGATGATCATTTACCACTCGTAGAGTTTGTATATAATAACAACTACCATAGCAGTATTGGCATGGCACCATATGAGACGTTGTATGGAAGGAAATGTAAATCCCCTCTCATTTGGGATGAGATTGATGAGAGAGCTTTAACTAGACCTGAGATAGTTCAGGATGCTACAGAGAAAGTCACCGTGATCAAGCACAGATTAGAGACTGTAGTTAGCAGGCAGAAGAGCTATGCCGATCCTAGGCGCAGAGATGTAGAATTTTAGGTTGGAGACTTTATTTTTTTGAAGGTGTCTCCGATGAAGGGTGTTATGAGATTTGGTAGGAAGGGTAAGTTAGCACCGAGATATATCGAACCGTTCGAGATTCTGGAGAGAGTTGGCACTGTGTATATCGGTTGGCTTTGCCCCCGAGTATGTCTCAAGTGCATCCGATGTTTCATATCTTGATGCTGAGGAAGTATGTCTCAGACCCTTCACACATGTTGCAGCCTGACAGCGTGGAAATGAACGAAGATCTAACATTTATGGAAGAACCTGTGGCGATCGTTGATTATGAAGTTCGACAGTTACGATCGAAGCAGATTCTGATGGTTAAGGTTCTGTGGCGTAGCAATAGAGTAGAGGAGCATACGTGGGAGACTGAAGCTGAGATGCAAGCTTCTTACCCGTATCTCTTCCTTTCTTGATTGTATCTATTCTTTTTCTGGAATTCGGAGACGAATTCTTGTAAGGGGGGAAGATTGTAATATCCCGAGTTTTTAAATAATTTTAAACTGCATCAGGATATGCAGTGTTAATAATTATATATATATATATATATATATATATATATATATATATATATATATATATATATATATATATATTTGATTATTTAATTAGCTTGTTATTTATTAAAGTCATTTTTAATTATTTTTAAGTCTTTTATATAAAATTTTTCTGGGAATTTTATTTTCGAGGAAATTAAGACATAAATAATTAAATATTAATTATTTTTATCGGTTTAGTGAATTTGCATGAATTCATGCATGATTTTAGAGTTTTAAATAAAATATATATACGTACATGCATTTAAATTAAATTAGGGCTTATTTAATTTAATTTAATTATATTATATAGTTTTAATATTAATTAATTAAATGTGTGTATATATGTATATGTGTATATATATTATTATTAAAGTGTGTGGTGGATGGATATTTGTTATGTGTATTAATTTATATATTAAAATAATATATATATATATATATATATATATATATATATATATATATATATATATATAATATTATTAACTAAAATAAAGTTTGAATTAATTACAAGATTGCCATCCTACCTTCTCCTTCCTCCCGATCATCTCCTTCACGTAATTTGGCCGCTGCAACTCCTTCCTCTTCCAGTGGTGTGCCTCCCGGCATGCCACCTCCCTTGCCAGCCATTTTCGACGTCTAGAGCCTTCTTTTCTGGCATGGTTTGGTCGGAATATCAGTGAGAAGCCAAAAGCGATCCTAGCTCCGATCGAAGTGTTTTCGACCACTATTTCGAGCCCCACTGGTCTCTATCTCTTCCTTGGGCTCTGGTGAGTGCATTTCCAAGCTTTGTTTCACTTGAAATGGTATAGATTTCCTTAGGTTTCGATTTCTCATTTTCGGCCATTTAGGGTTTTCAATTGTTTTTGAGCTTCGATTTGGTTGATTCATGAAAAATTCCTTCACAAACATTGATCCTAGTAGCTTAATCTAGCTCTGTGAATTTTTATAGAATTTTTGGGAATTATTTTGATTTTTTGTGAATTTTTTATTATTTTATTAATATTTTCTAATTTTTGAAAATTAATTAATTAAATTATGAAATTCTATTTTATGGTGTTCATAGGTGTTGAAATGCATTTTAGAAATTTATTTGTAATTTTTTTGATTTTTATATAATTATTTGGAATTTATTTAGTTTATGTAATTTGGGGAAAATTAGGTTAATTATGTGTTTTATTGAAACTAATTGGTTAATTGAGTATATTTATTGATATTATTGAATTATATGTTGAGAAATTTAATTTTGAGTAATTATACTATTTTTGGTGAATTTTTGATTAATTTTAGGGAATTTACATAACTAGGGGTATTTTGGTAATTTGGTACTAAATTGGATAAAAATATAATTAAATTGGTTTTAATAGTTATTTGAAGTTTAAAAATGATTTCTACAAATTATTTAGTATTTTTAACTAATTAAAACTATTTTTGGTAAATTATTTTCAAATTATATATAATATGCTATTTTTCTAAATAAATGAGTTTTTATCGATTTATAATATGTTTTAGGGTTAATTATGTAATTTGAATTTATAAAATGTATTTTGGTCAATATTTATGAATTTATTGAGAATTACCGATTTTTAATAATATTTTATTAAAATTAGGGTTTTTATGCATTTATCGATAAAATAAATATTTTTAGCGTTTGAATAACTAAATTGCTATATTTTGAGTATTAAAGGACAATTTTGGTATTTTTCATGTGTTCTGTATTATTTTGTGAATTGTGAACCTCAATCGGTAGAATTGTAGTTGGAGTCCGACCGAGGGATTGTGAACTGTGTTTATTCTTGAAGTGAGTTTCTTTGCAGGACCTGCTCTACTCTTTAAGTAGAGAGATGTCCATTTTACAGGGGAGGTTCTGTCGAATTTTTGATAGATTTCTCGTAAAACATGATGTCCGGTCGAATTCCTATTCTAATTTTGTGTCTAAGATTCTAGATCGAGTCTTTAGAATTTCGATAGATTTATTCTAATGTCATATTGTCATTTATTTGTTTAGTTGCGTCGAGACCGAAGCCTAGTGGACCAGGCCCGTCAAACCCGTCTCGTGAAGCGCAATAACAGTGAGTTATTATTTTATATATACGTGTTCTAGGAAGCATGTTTTTAGAAATGTGTGATTTATTTTATAAATTATGCATGAATGGTTTAATTATTTCTTGAGTTTATTTTTGGTATATTTTCAGTATATTTTAAATTATATGCATGTTTTAATGAATTAGTCTCAAAATGATTTTAAGTATATTTCTAGATTATTTTATAATTAAATTGAATTTATTTAACGTATATATACTCAAAATATACCTAGTTTATTTTTGGTATATTTTTAGTATATATATGGTTTATGCTGTTATTTTAGTTAATATCATGCATCATCTATTTTACGAATGTATGTTTGTTATATAAATGAAGGATATCAATAGAACGTGCTACCTAGTGAGTAGTACTAGGACCGAGTACGTACCGGTACGCCGATAGCATTTAGACTTTATTGCGAACCTATTTATGGATTATGATAGGATTGATTTATTTGACGTGTAATGTGATTTGAGAGTGTGATTGCTAGAGCTCGGTTGACCAAGTGTCTTGGGGCCAATCACACTGACAATCAGACTGCTGGAGCTCGGTTGACTTAGTGTCTCAGGGCCAGTCTACTATCCAAATGGAACAAGTGAAATTATTTGGAATAAGTGAGCCTGTATGGTTAGAGTGTTGTCTAACACTATTTGAGGTTGCGATTTTCTAGGGTTCTATTTGATCTTTGATATACGGATGTATTTCTTAATATTTATATAAAATAATTTTGCTGCATATGTGTGATGTTGCCTGTATATATATTTATTATATACACTATTAAATGTGTGCATTTGTCATTTAGCTATGCATGTATATATATTATAACAATTCACTCAGTGAGTTCTGACTCCCCTCCGTTGACTATTTTTTAGGAGAGTCTCAGTAGCAGACCCATATGCTGGATTTCTTCTGCCCCAGCTTTACTATGTAATCTGCTTACTTGATGTTATTTTATAATCTAGACACTGTAGTAGTTGTAGTCGGTTGTGAGATTTATGTATCATGTTTATATGAGATATGTGTTTTAAAGATTTGAACTGGAATTTGTATTAAAAGATTATTTATATTTGAGGATGAGTTGTTTATTTAAACAAGTTAGGGGATTATGCTTATTTTATTTATAAGATTTATTTCCACTGCGGGTTATTTTATTTATACTATTAATATTGCATGCTTTTATTTTATTTTTAAAGTTTGCTATGGGTTCTAGATTCGAAAGAATTCCCATTCCTTAGTGCCGATCATGGCCCCTGTTTTGGGTCGTGACATGAAGTGTATTTATCTTGCAAGATCGACTCTACTTTTTAGTAGAGAGATGTCCATTTTACAGAGGAGGTTCTGCCAAATTTTTGGTAAAATTCTCGTAAAACGTGATATCAGGTCAATTTTGTGTCTATCTGTGTTTGATAATTCTAAATCGAGTCTCTAGAAGTTTAAGTTAGAAATTTATTTTGATTTCCATATTATTCTTACTATTTAGTTGCGCCAAGATCGAGGCCTAGCGGATCAGGCTCATCGGACTAGTCTCGTGGAGCGCACACCTGTGAGTTGTTATTCTGTATATACATTGCATTTAGATTGTATGTTTTAAAAATTCATGTTTTAATTGAATTCATTCATAAATTGCTTTAATAAATGATTAGTATACTTTAGGTATATTTTTAGTATACTTTTAATACATTTCTAAATAAATGCATGTTTTATCTTCAATAAATATACCCCTAGCATGTTTTAGTATATTAATGGTTTGTTTTTGGTATATTTTATAATTGATTTGAATTTATCTGACATATATATACTCGAAATATATTTAGTTTATTTTAGGTATATTTCTAGTATATATATGATTTATATTGGCATTTGAATTGATATTATGCATCATTTATTTTCCAAATGAATGCTTTATTTTTTTAAGTGAAAGATATCGATAAAGCGTGCTACCTAGTGGGCATCACTAGGACCGAGTACGTACTGGTGCGATAGATTATAGGATTGAACTACTAACTTATTTATGGAAATTATGACTTGATTGATATGATTGAGGGTGTGATTGTTGCAGCTCGGTTGACCTAGTGTCTCGAGGCCAATCACATTGATAATCAGATTGCTAGAGCTCAATCGACTTAGTGTCTAGAGGCCAGTCTACTGTCTAGATGGATTAAGTGAATTTATTTGGAATTAAGTGAGCCAGTATGGTTAGAGTGATTTCTATTGTTAATTGAGGTTACGATCATTTAGGGTTTTATTTGATCCTTCAAAACTTATATTTTTCAGTATTATGAAACAAAGTGATTTTCAGCATCTGTGTGCACATGCCTGTATATATATTTATTATATAAATATGATTGTTTACATTGAACATATAGGAGATGTGTGTATATATATTATAACAATTCACTCAGTGAGGTTTGACTCCCCTCAATTGATATTTTTATAAGAGAGTCTTCTTTTTCAGACCTCAGCAGTAGGCTTATTCGCCAGATTTCTTCCACCCTAGCTTTATTATGTAAATTGTCTACTTAATTATTTTATATTGTACTCTAGAAAACTGTAGTAGTCATAATTTGTATTAGTTGTGGGTTGTATTTATATTTGCTGATTGTGATTTTAATTTAGAGGCTTTTCTTTGAAAATTTGTTTTAAGATATTTTATTTTATGATATGAGAAATTTATTTTATTATATGGATTTGAGATTTAAATTCTGCTTCATATTTATTTTATTTTATTTTTAATTATTGCATGTTTTTATTCTTTTTAAGCTTGCTACAGGTTCCAGATTCGAAAAAATTTCTGTTCCCTAGCGCCGGTCATGGTCCCCGATTTGGTTCTTGACAGTATTATAAGGATAAATACATAATTTTGTTAAGATTATAGCTAAATAATATATTTTAGTTGGTTTTATAATTATTTAAGGTACGAAAATGATTTTTACAAGTTAATTACTATTTTTAACTAATTAATATTATATTTCAAATATTATTTTCAAGTAATATATTATATATTATTTTAGAAATAAAATGGGTTTTTAGTAATTTTTAATATGTATTTAGGCTATTTTAGTTATTTGAATATATAAAGTGAATTTTTATTAATTTATATTGAATTATTAAGAAATTGGATTTTTAATAATATTATATAATTATTTTGGAATTTTTATGTAATTATTGAGAAAATAATTATTTTTGGTGTTTTTAATGTTAAATATGCTATATTTTGCTATTTTGAGGATATTTGTGTAAATTATTTATTTTTAATATATTTATTATATTATTTGAATTTTTGGTGAATTGTGAATCTCGATTGGGGAATTGTGCAGTTCGGGATCCCAACAGAGGGTTGTGTGAATTCTAGTTTTTGAAGTATGTTTTTCTTGCAGGACCGACTCTAATTTTTAGTAGAGAGATGTTCGTTTTACAGAGGAGGTTTTATCGAATTTTCAGTAGAATTCCCATAAAATGTGACATCGGGTCAATTCTGTATCAGTCTATGTTTCATAATCTTAGATCGAGTTTCTCTAGAAGTTTAAGTTAGATTCATTCTGATTTTTGTGATTATTTTTATTGTTTAGTTGCACTGAGATCGAGGCCTAGTGGACTGAGCCCATCAGACTAGCCTCGTGGAGTGCAAACCTGTGAGTTTTTATTTTATATATACATCGCACTTAGGTTGCATGTTTTAGAAAATACATGTTTTAAATGTATATTGATTCATAATTGTTTTATTAAATGATTAGTATACTTTAGGTATATTTTTAGTATATTTTAGGTATATTCCAAAGTAAATGCATGTTATTGTAATATCCCGTGTTTTTAAAATATTTTTACACTGTACCGGGATATGCAGTGTCAATAATTTTGAATATATATGTGATATTTTTACGAGTTAATATGTATTTAAAACCTATTTTAATTATTGTGTATTATTTTCAGTGTTTTACGTAAAATTTTCCCGGGACTTGCATTTTCGGGGAAATTTTCACGTAAACAATGTATTATTAATTATTTTAAATGTATTTACGGACTTGCATGAACTCATACATATTTTTAAACTATTAAATAAAGTCAGTGTGTGTATATTTATTTAATTAGGGTTTATTAATTCCCTAATATTTTATTAAGTATTTAATTGTTTAAATTGTTATTTAATTAATTATATTTAGTATAAATTATTAAAATATTAATATTTTTATGTGTGTGGTGTATATTTGATGTGTGTAATTTAATATTATTTTAATATAAAGTATAAAGTATATATATATACATATATACATCAAAAATCAAAGAATTGCCAAATTACACTTTTGCCCCTCCCTTCTCTTCTTCTTCTCCGGAGACGACTCCCACCTCCACCGTCTGTAACTTCCGTTCGCTGCCGTTCAGAGTGCCTCTCGGTGAGCCACCTCCGTCCCCAGCCGTTCCCCGCCGCCAGCAGCCCCCTTTCCCGACGAGTTTGGCCGGAATTAGCTTAGGAGGTCGAAAGTCGAGCTACCGCCGTTTCTCCCTCTTTCGGCCACCGTTTCGGCACCGTCGGTCTCTTTCTTCTCCTTGAGCTCCGGTGAGTGTGATTCTAGCTTTGGTTTGAGCTAAAATGGTCTAGAATTGCTTAGTTTTCGATTTGTAAATTTCGGCCTATTAGGGTTTTCGATTTTTTTGAGCTTCGAATTGGATGATTCATGGAAACTTCCTTCACAAATGTTGTTCCTAGTAGCTTAATCTACATGTATGAATTTTTGGAGATTGTTTGGATTTTTGGGTATTTTTGAATATTTTAATATTATTTTCTAATTTTCGGAAATTAATTATTTAAATTATGAAATTGGAGTTTATGGTTGAATTAGGTGTTGAAATGAATTATAGGAATTTATTTGGAATTTTTATGAATTTCTAAGTATTTATTTTTAATTATTGAAGTTTATGTGATTTTGAGAAATTAGGTTAATTGTGTTTTTATTTGAATTTAATTGGTTAATTGAGTTTAAATATTGATATTATTGATAAATATGTTGAGAAAATTAATTTTGGATAATTGTATGATTTTTGGTGAATTTTTGAAGTAATTTAAGTATATATATATATAGGGGTATTTTGGTAATTTTACCCTAAATTGTCTAAATATGTAATTTAATCGGTTTTGATATTTATTTAAGGTATAAAAATTATCTCTATAAATTATTTAGTATTTTTAACTAATTAAAACTATTTTTCGTGAATTATTTTCAATTATATATATAATATACGGTTTTTCTAATAAAATGAGTTTTATTCGGTTTTTACAGTGTTTTAAGGTTAATTATGTAATTTTTACCTATAAAATGTATTTTTGTGATTTAAGGATATTTTTGGTATATCTGGAATTGTTCTGTGTTTGTGGACCCCGGTCGGTGGACTGTAGTTTGGAGTCCGACCGTGGGATTTTGATTGTGTTGAGCTTGTATTTCGAAGTGTGTTTCTTTGCAGGGTCGGCTCTACTCTTTTGAGTAGAGAGATGTCCGTTTTACAGGGGAGGTTCTGCCGAATTTTCGGTAGAATTCTCGTAAAACGTGATATCCAGTCGAACCCTAATTTCCGATTCTGTGTTTAATACTCTAGATTGAATTCTAGGATTTCTGTTAGGTTTATTCTAATGTCGGTTATTTATTGCTTGATTAGTTGCGCCGAGACCGAGGGCTAGTGGACCAGGCCCGTCGGACCTGTCTCGTGGAGCGCATTAGGTGAGTTACTGTACTATGTATACATGCTTAGGATGCATGATTTAGAAATATATGTTTTATTTTGATTAAAAATGCGTAAACATTATGATTTGTATTTAAGTATATTTTTGGTTTATTTTTGGTATATAATAAATTATATACATGTTTTATTAATAAAATATATTTAAAATGTTTTTAAATATATTTCCAACTTAATTTATGATTTGATTGAATTTATTTGACGTATATATATACTCAAAATATACCTGGTTTATGTTTGGTATATTTTCGGTATATATATGGTTTATATTGTTATTTCATTTATATTCATGCATCATTTATTTTTGTGAATGAATGTTTTATATTTAAGAATGAAGGATATCAATAGAACGTGCTACCTAGTGGGCAGCACTAGGACCGAGTACGTATCGGTACGCCTATAGCTTTAGGCTATATTACTAACTATTTGTGGATATTGATTTGATTATGATTATTGATATGTGTGAGATGTGGTTTGGGTGTGATTGCTGGAGCTCGGTTGACCAAGTGTCTCGGGGCCAATCACACTGGCAGTCAGACTGCTGGAGCTCGGTTGACTTAGTGTCTCGGGGCCAGTCTACTGTCCAAATGGATTAAGTGGATATATTTGGAATAAGTGAGCCTGTATGGCCAGAGTGTTGTTTAACACTATTTTCTGAGGTTGCGATATTCTAGGGTTCTATGTGATCCTTCATAAATTGGGATTTTTCAGTAAAATATATAAAAATGATTTTTCTGCATTTGTGTGTATTTGCCTGTATATATATTAGATATATATATACTGTTGACTGTATGCATTATCACTTAGTGTGTATGTATATATATTATAGTAATTCACTCAGTGAGGTCTGACTCCCCTCCGTTGACTATTTTTCAGGAGAGTCAACTTCCTCAGACCTCAGTAGCAGGTCGATACACCGGATTTCTTCCGCCCCGGCTTCTTTATGTAAATTGTCTACTTGAGTCTTATTTATTTTATCTAGACACTGCAGTAGTTGTAAATTAAAGTATTGGATTTTATGTACTTTATTTTAAAGAGATGTATTATGTTGAAACTGGATTTGTATTAAATATTATATATATGTGATGAGATGAGTTTTGAAGTAAATCCAGTTGGTATGGATGATATTATGATTTTTATTTTCCGCTGCATTTATTATATGATTATTGTTGTTATGGCGTGATTTATTTTATTTTTAGGCTTGCTACGGGTTCCGGATTCGAAAGAATTCCCGTTCCCTAGCGCCGGTCATGGCCCCTGTTTTGGGTCGTGACAAAGTTGGTATCAAAGCGGAGTTCTATGTCAGGGCTTAGTTATGTGAGTTGTGGCCCTAGTTTTAAAGTTGTGTTTTCGATTGGACTACTGCAGTGTATTAGGTTCGAGTATGTCTTGATAAGTATTCCTTGTTGTAGTTTTCAGCGTTATTCCTCCATTGTCTGTTTTGTCTGAATCTTTCCGTTTGTCTTTTCAGAATGAGGAGGCGAGCGCATGTCGCTCCACCGGTCATTGAGGCCGAGGATGATGAGTCTTTTCAGGATGAGGTTTTACCTCCTGAACCGCCAGTTAGACGTAGAGGTCGTGGCAGAGGTAGACCTCGAGGAGCGGCAGGTTGCCGTAGGCAGAGAGAGTTACAGGACGAGGAGCCTGTTGAGCCTGAGTTTGATGTTCCTGTTCCTCCAGTTGTTCAGCCTATTCAGCCTGCCTATCAGCAGGGTATGTCTGACCCTGAGGCAGCTTTGTTCTATGCCAGAGTTGGCAGGATTGCTTTTGATGGTACTTCTGATCCTTTAGATTTTCTGCATGCGATTGAGACTAGGACTCGGACTGCTCATACCGAGTACCAGCGGATCATGATTGTTGAGTTGTCTGTTGAGGGACCAGCTCTAGATTGGTTCATTCAGATGATCCAGCCTTATATGATGACGATGACATGGGCTCAGTTTCGAGAGCGATTCATGAGGAGATTTTGTCCAGAGCCTCTTCGTTTGAGCTATCGTCTTCGATTGACCAGTATTTCTCGTGGAGATCGATCTGTAGAGGAGTATACCCAAGAGTTTCTTCGTCTGGGTAGATATGCTGAGGATCTGATGCGAGATCAGTATTTCGCTATTACTACGTATGTTACTGGTTTGGGTTCAGCTTTTGCTGGTATGCCTACAGCAGGTCTTACTCTGGAGTCTGTGATTGAGCTAGCTAAGGAGATCGAGCTGAGGTTAGTTAGGCAGGGAGCGATGCCTGATTATTACCAGTTGGGAGTTCAGTCGAGTGGATCGCAGGCTACTCCATATTCGAGTTTTCATGTTGGTTCGAGTAGTCAGCAGCGAGGTTCGACTCAGCAGAGTCAGAGACAGCAGTAGCGAGTGCATCGGAGCAGTAGACATGGCCGTGGAGGTCAGCGTAGATCGTTCAGATTTGGATCAGGTGCTTCGAGCAGCAGCAGTGGTCGTAGTTCTGGATCAGCGGCCAGTGTTTGTCAGACTTGTGGTAGAGTCCATCAGGGACCGTGTTATCTGACACCACTGACATGCTTCAGATGCGGACAGACAGGACATTTTGCCAGATCGTGTCCTTATTCTGGGTATCAGCAGTAGCAGATTCCGTGATTCCTCCAGCAGTCGATTGCTAGTGCAGCGCCTGTGCCATTTCAGTTGCCACCAGCCCAGCATCAGAGTTCTACTCAGTTTGTTCCGCAGCAGAGTCGTGGTAGAGGTACTAGAGGAGGTGCCAGAGGTGTTGGCCAGGCTTCTACCAGTCAGCAGGGAGGTCGAGGTCAGGCCAGAGTCTTCCATCTGACTCAGCAGGATGCTCAGGCATCTAATGCAGTCGTGGCAGGTATTCTTTCTGTTTGTTACCTGGATGCTTTGGTTTTGTTTGATCCGGGTGCCACGCATTCATTTGTTTCTCCTATTTTTGCTTCTAAATCTTGTTGGCAAGCTTCGAGGATGGCTTTTCCTTTGTCTGTTGCCACTCCTCTGAGCGATTCCTTGGACGCCGATATTGTTCTTTCTGGTTGTCCAGTTCTCGTGGAAGATAGAGAATTATCCGTCGATTTGATTTTGTTGGATGTGATGGAGTTTGATGTTATTTTGGGAATGGATTGGTTATCTCAGCACTTTGCCGTGGTAGATTGCAGGAATAAGGAGGTGATTTTTAGAATTCCTGGTGAAGTAGAATTTAAGTTTGTTGGTGATAGGAGTTCAGCACCTCAGAATCTTATTTCGGCTATTGCAGTTAGGAAGTTATTGAGGAAAGGTTGTCAGGGGTATTTGGCATTGGTCAGGGATACGTCAGTGGAGAAGTTGTCACTCACAGATGTTCCTGTTGCTTGTGAGTTTCCTAATGTTTTTCCCGAGGAGTTACCAGGTTTACCACCTCATAGAGAGATTGAGTTCTGTATAGATGTGGTTCCAGGTACTACTCCTATATCTATGCCACCTTATCGTATGGCTCCTGCAGAGTTGAGAGAGTTAAAGGAGCAATTGCAAGAGTTGTTGGATAAAGGTTTTATCAGACCTAGTGTTTCCCCTTGGGGTGCACCAGTCTTGTTTGTGAAGAAGAAGGATGGTACCCTGAGACTGTGCATTGACTATAGAGAGCTGAATAAGGTGACAGTGAAGAACAAGTATCCTCTCCCGAGGATTGATGATTTATTTGATCAGTTACAAGGTGCACAGTTCTTTTCTAAGGTCGACTTGAGGTCGGGTTATCATCAGCTGCGGATCAGTGAATCCGATATTCCTAAGATAGCGTTCCGCACTCGATATGGCCATTATGAGTTTCTGGTGATGTCTTTTGGTTTGACTAATGCACCAGCAGCTTTTATGGACCTGATGAATAGAGTATTCAGACCGTATGTGGATCAGTTTGTAGTAGTCTTCATTGATGATATACTAGTATATTCGAGGAGTATGGAAGAGCATGTATATCACTTGAGGATTGTACTACAGACATTGAGAGATCATCAGCTTTATGCTAAATTCTCGAAGTGTGATTTCTGGATGGAGAGTGTTTCTTTTCTTCGACACGTAGTGTCTAAAGAAGGTATTCAGGTTGATCCATAGAAGATTGAAGCAGTATCTGAGTGGCCTAGACCTACTTCAGTTACTGAGATTCAGAGTTTTCTGGGTTTAGCCGGGTATTATAGGCAGTTTGTGCAGGATTTTTCCAGGATTACAGCCCCTATGACTCGCTTGACTCAGAAGAATGTTAGATTTGAGTGGTCAGAAGCTTGTGAGAATAGTTTTCAGTTGTTGAAGGAGAAGTTGACCACAGCGCCAGTATTAGCTTTGCCTAATAGTGTGGATAAGTTCACAGTTTACTGTGATGCCTCTAGAATTGGTCTTGGTTGTGTGTTGATGCAGAATGGAAGGGTGATAGCCTATGCTTCGAGGCAGTTGAAGAAGCATGAGCAGAACTATCCCACACATGATCTGGAGATGGCTGCAGTGATCTTTGCTTTGAAGATTTGGAGACATTATCTGTACGGGGTGACTTGTGAGATATTTACTGATCACAAGAGCCTTAAGTACATTTTCCAGCAGCGAGATTTGAATCTGAGGCAGAGAAGATGGTTGGAACTGTTGAAGGACTATGATTGCGAGATTCTTTACCATCCGGGTAAAGCTAATGTGGTAGCAGATGCCTTGAGTAGGAAGTCCTCAGGTAGTCTTGCTCACATCAGTGTTGAGAGGAGACCATTGATCCAGGAATTGCATTTGATGGTGGATCAAGGTCTGATGATGAAGATCAGTAGATCAGGTGGACTGTTAGCTCAGTTTAAAGTATGATCTGTACTGAGGGATAGGATTAAAGCAGCTCAGAGCCGAGATCCTATTCTAGAAGAGCTTGCAGAGAATGTCAGAGCAGGGAAGTTCACTGATTTCACACTTGATGATGATGGTGTGTTGTGGATCAGTGGTAGATTGTGTGTTCCTGATGTGGATGATTTGAGAGAGGAGATCTTAGAGGAAGCACATTCTACAGCCTACAGCTTTCATCCAGGTGTTACTAAGATGTACCACAGTATCAGAGATCTATACTGGTGGGATGGATTGAAGAAGGATGTTGCTGATTATGTTGCTAAGTGCTTGACGTGTCAGCAAGTGAAAGCCGAACATCAGAAGCCTTCTGGGAAGCTTCAGCCTCTTCCTATTCCCGAGTGGAAGTGGGAAAGGATAGCTATGGATTTTGTGGTCGGTTTACCTCATTCGAAGGATGGATACGATTCCATCTAGGTGATTGTAGACAGATTGATGAAGTCTGCACATTTCTTGCCTGTGAAAGCCACATATTCAGTTGCTAGATTGGCGAAGTTGTATGTGAACCATATTGTGTGCCTTCATGGAGTACCGGTGTCCATTGTGTCAGATAGAGGTTCGGTGTTTACTTCTCATTTTTGGCAGAAGTTGCAGGAAGCGATGGGCACTAGGTTGGATTTCAGTACTGCTTTTCATCCTCAGACAGATGGTCAGTCTGAGAGGACGATCCAGACACTGGAAGATATGTTGAGGATGTGTGTCTTGGATTTGGGAGGTAGCTGGGATGATCATTTGTCACTCGTTGAGTTTGCATATAATAACAGCTACCATAGCAGTATTGGTATGGCACCGTACGAGGCGTTGTATGGAAGGAAGTGTAGATCCCCGTTGAGTTGGGATGAGATTGGTGAGAGAGCTTTGACTGGACCAGAGATGGTTCAGGATGCTGCAGAGAAAGTCACCGTGATCAAGCGTAGATTAGAGACCGCAGTTAGTAGACAGAAGAGTTATGCGGATCCTAGGCGCAGAGATGTGGAGTTTCAGGTTGGAGATTTCATTTTTCTGAAAGTATCTCCGATGAAGGGTGTGATGAGATTTGGCAGGAAGGGTAAGTTAACACCGAGATATATTGGACCGTTTGAGATTCTGGAGAGAGTTGGCATTATTGCATATCGGTTGGATTTGCCTCCGAGTATGTCACAGGTGCATCCAGTATTTCATATCTCGATGTTGAGGAAGTATATCTCAGATCCTTCACACGTGTTGCAGCCCGACAGTGTAGAAGTGAGTGAAATTTGACGTTTGTGGAAGAACCTGTGGCGATCGTAGATTTTCAAGTTCGACAGTTGCGATCGAAGCAGATTCCGATGGTCAAGGTTTTGTGGCGTAGCGACAAAGTTGAAGAGCATACGTGGGAGACTGAAGCTGAGATGCGAGCTTCTTACCCGTATCTCTTTCCTTCTTGATCTTTTCTTTTTAGAATTCGGGGATGAATTCTTATAAGGGGGGAAGACTGTAATATCCCGTGTTTTAAAATATTTTTACACTGTACCGGGATATGTAGTGTCAATAATTTTGAATATATATGTGATATTTTTATGAGTTAATATGTATTTAAAACCTATTTTAATTATTGTGTATTATTTTCAGTGTTTTTACGTAAAATTTTTCCGGGACTTGCATTTTCGGGGAAATTTTCACGTAAACAATGTATTATTAATTATTTTAAATGTATTTACGGACTTGCATGAACTCATACATATTTTTAAACTATTAAATAAAGTCGGTGTGTGTATATTTATTTAATTAGGGTTTATTAATTCCCTAATATTTTATTAAGTATTTAATTGTTTAAATTGTTATTTAATTAATTATATTTAGTATAAATTATTAAAATATTAATATTTTTATGTGTGTGGTGTATATTTGATGTGTGTAATTTAATATTATTTTAATATAAAGTATAAAGTATATATATATACATAGTATACATCAAAAATCAAAGAATTGCCAAATTACACTTTTGCCCCTCCCTTCTCTTCTTCTTCTCCGGACGCGACTCCCACCTCCACCGTCTGTAACTTCCGTTCGCTGCCGTTCAGAGTGCCTCTCGGTGAGCCACCTCCGTCCCCAGCCATTCCCCGCCGCCAGCAGCCCCCTTTCCCGACGAGTTTGGCCGGAATTAGCTTAGGAGGCCGAAAGTCGAGCTACCGCCGTTTCTCCCTCTTTCGGCCATCGTTTTCGACACCGCCGGTCTCTTTCTTCTCCTTGAGCTCCGGTGAGTGTGATTCTAGCTTTGGTTTGAGCTAAAATGGTCTAGAATTGCTTAGTTTTCGATTTGTAAATTTCGGCCTATTAGGGTTTTTGATTTTTTTGAGCTTCGAATTGGATGATTCATGGAAACTTCCTTCACAAATATTGTTCCTAGTAGCTTAATCTACATGTATGAATTTTTGTAGAATTTTTGGAGATTGTTTGGATTTTTGGGTATTTTTGAATATTTTAATATTATTTTCTAATTTTCGGAAATTAATTATTTAAATTATGAAATTGGAGTTTATGGTTGAATTAGGTGTTGAAATGAATTATAGGAATTTATTTGGAATTTTTATGAATTTCTAAGTATTTATTTTTAATTATTGAAGTTTATGTGATTTTGAGAAATTAGGTTAATTGTGTTTTTATTTGAATTTAATTGGTTAATTGAGTTTACATATTGATATTATTGATAAATATGTTGAGAAAATTAATTTTGGATAATTGTATGATTTTTGGTGAATTTTTGAAGTAATTTAAGTATATATATATATAGGGGTATTTTGGTAATTTTACCCTAAATTGTCTAAATATGTAATTTAATCGGTTTTGATATTTATTTAAGGTATAAAAATTATCTCTATAAATTATTTAGTATTTTTAACTAATTAAAACTATTTTTCGTGAATTATTTTCAATTATATATATAATATACGGTTTTTCTAATAAAATGAGTTTTATTCGGTTTTTACAGTGTTTTAAGGTTAATTATGTAATTTTTACCTATAAAATGTATTTTTGTGATTTAAGGATATTTTTGGTATATCTGGAATTGTTCTGTGTTTGTGGACCCCGGTCGGTGGACTGTAGTTTGGAGTCCGACCGTGGGATTTTGATTGTGTTGAGCTTGTATTTCGAAGTGTGTTTCTTTGCAGGGTCGGCTCTACTCTTTTGAGTAGAGAGATGTCCGTTTTACAGGGGAGGTTCTGCCGAATTTTCGGTAGAATTCTCGTAAAACGTGATATCCAGTCGAACCCTAATTTCCGATTCTGTGTTTAATACTCTAGATTGAATTCTAGGATTTCTGTTAGGTTTATTCTAATGTCGGTTATTTATTGCTTGATTAGTTGCGCCGAGACCGAGGGCTAGTGGACCAGGCCCGTCGGACCTGTCTCGTGGAGCGCATTAGGTGAGTTACTGTACTATGTATACATGCTTAGGATGCATGATTTAGAAATATATGTTTTATTTTGATTAAAAATGCATAAACATTATGATTTGTATTTAAGTATATTTTTGGTTTATTTTTGGTATATAATAAATTATATACATGTTTTATTAATAAAATATATTTAAAATGTTTTTAAATATATTTCCAACTTAATTTATGATTTGATTGAATTTATTTGACGTATATATATACTCAAAATATACCTGGTTTATGTTTGGTATATTTTCGGTATATATATGGTTTATATTGTTATTTCATTTATATTCATGCATCATTTATTTTTGTGAATGAATGTTTTATATTTAAGAATGAAGGATATCAATAGAACGTGCTACCTAGTGGGCAGCACTAGGACTGAGTACGTACCGGTACACCTATAGCTTTAGACTATATTACTAACTATTTGTGGATATTGATTTGATTATGATTATTGATATGTGTGAGATGTGGTTTGGGTGTGATTGCTGGAGCTCGGTTGACCAAGTGTCTCGGGGCCAATCACACTGGCAGTCAGACTGCTGGAGCTCGGTTGACTTAGTGTCTCGGGGCCAGTCTACTGTCCAAATGGATTAAGTGGATATATTTGGAATAAGTGAGCCTGTATGGCCAGAGTGTTGTTTAACACTATTTTCTGAGGTTGCGATATTCTAGGGTTCTATGTGATCCTTCATAAATTGGGATTTTTCAGTAAAATATATAAAAATGATTTTTCTGCATTTGTGTGTATTTGCCTGTATATATATTAGATATATATATACTGTTGACTGTATGCATTATCACTTAGTGTGTATGTATATATATTATAGTAATTCACTCAGTGAGGTCTGACTCCCCTCCGTTGACTATTTTTCAGGAGGGTCAACTTCCTCAGACCTCAGTAGCAGGTCGATACGCCGGATTTCTTTCGCCCCGGCTTCTTTATGTAAATTGTCTACTTGAGTCTTATTTATTTTATCTAGACACTGCAGTAGTTGTAAATTAAAGTATTGGATTTTATGTACTTTATTTTAAAGAGATGTATTATGTTGAAACTGGATTTGTATTAAATATTATATATATGTGATGAGATGAGTTTTGAAGTAAATCCAGTTGGTATGGATGATATTATGATTTTTATTTTCCGCTGCATTTATTATATGATTATTGTTGTTATGGCGTGATTTATTTTATTTTTAGGCTTGCTACGGGTTCCGGATTCGAAAGAATTCCCGTTCCCTAGCGCCGGTCATGGCCCCTGTTTTGGGTCGTGACAGTTATATTACTGATTTATATTTAAATTGTTTTTAAGTATATTAATGGTTTATTTTTTGTATATTTTATGATTGATTTGAATTTATTTGATATATATATATAACCGAAATATACTTAGTTTATTTTAGGTATATTTCTGGTATATATGGTTTATTTTGTCATTTTGAATGATATTATGCATTATTTATTTTCTTGCATGAATGATTTATTTTAAATGAACGATATCGATAGAACGTCCTACCTAGTAGGCAACACTAGGACCGTTTACATACCGGTGCAATAGATTTAGGGTTGAGTGAGAATCATTTGTGGTATTAGAATTATTTGAGATTGATATGATTGAGATTGATGTGATTGATAGTGTGATTGTTGGAGCTCGATTGACCAAGTGTCTTCAGGCCAATCACATTGACAGTCAGACTACTAGAGCTCGATTGACTTAGTGTCATGGGGCTAGTGTACTGTCCATATGGATTAAATGAATATAATTGGAATTAAGTGAGCCTATATGGCTAGAGTGATGTTATTGTTGATCGAGGTGGCGTTTAAATAGGTTTCTATTTAATCCTTCATAAACTTATGTTTTTCAATACAATTATATAAAGTGATTTTCAGCATCTGTGTGGATTGCTTGTATATATATTATTATATACGAATGTTTGATTGCATTTGACATATAGGAGATGCGTGTATATATATTATAATAATTCACTCAATGAGGTCTGACTCCCCTCAGTTGATATTTTTACAGGAGAGTTTTCTTCTTCAGACCTCATTAGTAGACCTATCCCCTAGATTTCTTCTGCCTCGGCTTTATTATGTAAACTATCTATTTCATGTTTTTATTCTTTTAAGACTTGATACGGGTTCTGAATTCGAAAAAAATTTCCGTTCCCTAGCGCCGGTCATGACCCCTGGTTTGGGTCGTGATAGTATTATAAGGGTAAATATGTAATTTTGTTAAGATTACAGCTAAATAATATATTTTAGTTGGTTTTATAATTATTTAAGGTACTAAAATGATTTTTACAAATTAATTACTATTTTTAACTAATTAATACTATTTTTCAAAATTGTTTTCAAGTAATATATTATATATTATTTTGGAAATAAAATGGGTTTTTAGTAATTTTTAATATGTATTTAGGCTATTTTAGTTATTTGAATATATAAAGTGAATTTTTATTAATTTATATTGAATTATTAAGAAATTGGATTTTTAATAATATTATATTATTATTTTGGAATTTTTATGTAAATATTGAGAAAATAATTATTTTTGGTGTTTTAATGTTAAATATGCTATATTTTGCTATTTTGAGGATATTTGTGTAAATTATTTATTTTTAATATATTTATTATATTATTTGGATTTTTGGTGAATTGTGAACCTCGGTTGGGAAATTGTGCAGTTCGAGATCCAAAAGAGGGTTGTGTGAATTCTAGTTTTCGAAGTATATTTTTCTTGTAGGACCAGCTCTAATTTTTAGTAGAGAGATGTCCGTTTTACAGAGGAAGTTCTGTCGAATTTTCAATAGAATTCTCATAAAATGTGACATCGGGTCAATTCCGTGTCAGTATGTGTTTTATAATCTTAGATCGAGTTTCTCTAGAAGTTTAAGTTAGATTTATTATGATTTTCATGATTATTTTTATTGTTTAGTTGCGTCGAGATCGAGGCCTAGTGGACCAGGCCTGTCAAACTAGTCTGGTGGAGCGCAAACCTGTGAGTTGTTATTTTGTATATAAATCGCACTTAGGTTGCATGTTTTAGAAAATACATGTTTTAAATATATATTTATTTATAATTGTTTTATTAAATGATTAGTATACTTTAGGTATATTTTTAGTATATTTTAGGTATATTCCAAAGTAAACGCATGTTATATTACTGATTTATATTTAAATTATTTTTAAGTCTATTAATGGTTTATTTTTTTTGTATATTTTATGATTGATTTGAATTTATTTGATATATATATATATAACCGAAATATACTTAGTTTATTTTAGGTATATTTCTGGTGTGTATACATACATATATATATATATATATATATATATATATATATATATATATATATATATATTATATATATATATATATATATATATATGGTTTACTTTGTCATTTTGAATGATATTATGCATTATTTATTTTCTTGCATGAATGATTTATTTTAAATGAAGGATATCGATAGAACGTGCTACCTAGTGGGCAACACTAGGACCGTGTACAAACCGGTGCAATAGATTTAGGGTTGAGTGAGAAAGATTTATGGTATTATGAATTATTTAAGATTGATATGATTGAGATTGATGTGATTGATAGTGTGATTGCTGGAGCTCGATTGACCAAGTGTCTCGGGGCCAATCACACTGACAGTCAGACTGTTGGAGCTCGGTTAGCTTAGTGTCTCGAGGCCAGTCTACTGTCCATATAGATTAAGTGAATTTATTTGGAATTGAGTGAGCCTATATGGCTAGAGTGATGTTATTATTGATCGAGGTGGCATTTAAATAAGGTTCTATTTAATCCTTCATAAAGTTATGTTTTTCAGTACACTTATATAAAGTGATTTTCAGCATCTGTGTGGATTGCTTGTATATATATTATTATATATGAAAGTTTGATTGCATTTGACATATAGGAAATGCATGTATATATATTATAACAATTCACTTAGTGAGGTCTGACTCCCCTTAGTTGACATTTTTACAGGAGAGTTTTCTTCTTCAGATCTCGGCAGTAGACCTATTTGCCGGATTTCTTTCGCCCCGGCTCGTTTATGTAAACTATCTACTTAATTTTATATTGTACTATAGAAAACTGCAGTAGTCATATTTGGTATCAGTATTGAGTTGTATTTTATATTTACTATATGTGATTTTAAGTCAGAGGCTTTTCTCTGAATTTTGTATTAATATATTTTATGTTATGATATGGAAGAGATTATTTTTATTATATTGATTTGAGATTTTACTTGTGATGCATATTTATTTAGTTTAATTATTTCATGTTTTTCTTTTAAGGCTTGCTACGGGTCCCGAATTCGAAAAAATTCTCGTTCCCTAGCACCGGTCATTGCCCTCAGTTTGGGTCGTAACACTTTTATTAGCTTACTCAGTGAGATCTGACCCCCCTGAACTTATTTGTTTTCATGAGTTTGGGAGTCTTTTGTTAGACATACTTCTCTACGCCAAGTAGCTTCCTCACCAGCTATTTTATGTAGGTCTACATAGTTTGTGTGCTTGTAATAGTATCCGTGTACCGCAGTAGAGAAATTGTATAATTTCATACTTTAATTTGGATATTATGTATTTGAGATTTATGCATTGAGATATTATTTTGTATAACTGATTATTACTATGTTATGCATGATGATGATATGGTTTATTTAAATTGAGAAAAATTAGTTTGATAATGTTTATTATGATTTAATTATTTCATTGTAAAGTTTTAAAGATGAAATGTTCCGCATTTTTCTTTTAAGACTTACTACAAGTTCCGATAACTTTAAACTTTCTCATTTCCTAGTGCCCGTCATATGCCCCTTAGGTTCTAGTGGTGACAAATTTGGTTCGGTCAAAAAATCCTTGAAGCTAACCGAACTGACTGAATGCATACCCTTAGTTAAAGGGGGTTAAATGTTACTCATATAATACATTAACCTTCTTTACCCTTGTTTGGTAAACTTTAAAAGCCCAAGGTTAACATTTAACCCCTTAATAATTAAGTCTATTTATATGTATTTTTATTAAACTAGTTGAGATTAGGTTAAATATCTGTAACAACAAAAAAAAAAAAATTAAAAGAGCACTCTTTATTTTTTATTTCTCTACGTACATCATATTACTCAACTTTTTTTTTATCAAGAAGCTATTAATCAAATTTATCAAAAAGATAAGAATCAATTTAAATTTTTATTTTATGTCTAGATTTTATTTCACATTTCATGCAGTTCACATTTTAATTATTAGGAGATTTAGAGGTAATAACTCTTCATAAAAAGAAAATTTAAAATTATTTATTTAGGTTTAAATGTTGCAGTGAAATTAATACTTTGGTCTTGTGAATTCATAATTATTTGTCATCAAATATTGACACGTCTCTAAATTTGATCACCAAATTATTAGACAAGCTTAGCTTGGCTAGTAATTTGGTGATCAGATTCAAAGATTTGGTGTGTATATATATATATATATATATATATATATATATATATATATATATATATATATTGTAATACAAATTTGAAGATTGTTTATTTATTTTGAAATATTTACTAATAAATTTAATTAATTATATAATTTTTTTCTTAAAAAATATTACATTACAATTTATTAATTACCTTTAATTTGTCAAATAAGATTAACAACTTAATAATCTCTTAACAGTTACACATGTAAATATTATACTCTATTTCTTTAACTTTTATACAAACACACTATATACGTGAACACAATTCTTGTATGGTCAAATTGAAATTCTTATATCTAAAAAAGAAAATATGATTCATAAAAAAAACAGAATAAAAAATAAAAAATAAAAAATGACCAAAGTGAAACGAATTTAATACAATAAATGAAAAGTCAGGGAAATTAATAATTTTTTTTTTATGAAAAATGTTAAATTTATTTAAGATGCAAAAAAATGAAGAATAAATAAAAAAAGATAAAATTTGGATATAATTGAAATTAAATTTTTTTCAATAGTGTTTAATAATGACTAATAAAGGAAAAATAAAAGGCTTAAAGACATATATTGAAATTACTCTCTTTATTCCAAAATTACATGCTTATTTTTCAGCTCTTTCAAAATATAGCTCATTTTAAGAAATTAATATTTAATTTGCTAATTTTCTAGGACCTGCTTATTTAATATTTTTTTTATAAACTATCTAATGTTAATAAAATAATTAAAATTTCCAAAATAAGCTAATTAAAAATATTAGAAAAATATTTTATTTTAATTATATTAATATTATATGGCTTTTAATATGTATAATTAAATGTCCACCAATTAATGGAAGAGTAACTGTCTAATTTTGAATTCTTTATTGGAAAAAAAAAACTTCATTAAAAATGAAAAATAAAACATTTTTACAAGCACGGTGCAAATATTAACATCAGCTTAATTTTACCAAAAAAAAAAAAAGGATGTGAATATGTATATAATCACCATATCCTTATTTAAAACAGACAAATAAATGAATAAAATAATATGCGTTTGATGTGTATATATATATATATTTGAAGATTAAGACGGCCTCTACGGCTTAGAGGCTTAATTGTACCTGGTCACCACCCCTACACTCAGTTGCTTCATTGCAGCCTCTTTGCCAGTTATTAGCGTGTTGCATCTTGTTCCGGATTTTCATACGAACTGATATGACTCACACTCAGAGCTTCTTTTCGAAGATGAGATGCCTCTATTTCTCCAACTAAAAATTTGCTTACTAAAATAATGCAAAAACAATAAATGATGAATCCTTTTCTTTGCATCACCATTTGATTAGGATAGTTCATAAACAAATTCATTTTAGTATTGTTTTATTGAATTAACATGTGAGAAAGAAATAGCCAACATTTCGTTATTTATATAGTGAGATACATTGGCTATGCTTAGGCACGATAATATTTTCTTGGCTGAGTCCAACTCTTGCGATTTGTTGATGACAAATATTGTTGGGAATTTTGCTTAGGGTCTCTAATAAATTGCGTAATGACAGGTTTTAACACCATTTGCAATAGTTGGCTATTATCAATACTTAACAATTAACATCGACTAGATGAGACCATGTGATGGTGAGCTCCTAACCCTCAGGGAGAGGAAATACCTTTAAAATTGGTATATTACTCTTTTAATAAAATAGAACCCCAAGTTAAGCTCAATCACCCAATTCAATTAAACATGTATCATTTTGCATTTTTATTACTTTTGAAATCAGGAAATTAAAGTTTTATAATATTAAAAAGGACAAGAGTTGTTCCTATAAATATAATTAATGGTGAAGAACGTTAGTTAATATAGTTGTGTACCATATTAAATTCCAGTAATAATCTTTGTACTGTTTAATATAATCTTATGAGCTAGTTACAATACTAACAAATGCTTGAATAAGAAAAGGAATGAATTTTATTATCACATCACGATGATGACAATACTAAAAAGGAAAAAGATTGATGTCAACGGTAACGACGTTACAGTGCGTTGCTGATCCGCGATAAAAAAAAATTTTATAATCTATGGATATTTAAATATTTATACGACGAGTTAACTCGTGTACAATTTAGGTTTTGAATTTAAAAGAAAAATAAAAGTTACGGATGTTTAAATCCTTATAAGATAGATTCATTTATGTGCAACTTAGGTTTTAAATTACAAATAAAAAGTCAAAATAAATATAAAGGTTAACATGGTAATTTTCTGCGGACCAGCAACACTAAAAGTTCCATATTCATTTATTTCCTAATATAAATTAGAATTGCATTAATATATTTGTAGTTTTTTTTTATATTATAAATATATTAATTAGAATTCATATATTAATATATTATAAATTAGAATTCATATACATATTAATATATGTGTAGTTTAGAATTTATATACATTAGAGTTGAGAATTAAAAGCAACTTTACCTAGACCTAGACGATAAATTTCTATCATATTAATGCCTTTAAGCTGAGGAAAAAAAAATCATATTAAAAGCAACTTCGCCTAGGCTATAAATTTCCATCATATAATGCCGTTAAGCTGAGAAAAAAAGAAAATCATTATGGAAACTATTTATTCTCTTGATTTCTTAATTAAATGTCAATTGTATTCTTGTCCCACATTGAATTAGGCTGTGCCACTGCTACATTTTGACAAGGAACTTCTAGTTTTAGTGGCAACTTTAATCCTTCATTTTGAAAATTTCTATTTTAATCTTTTAAATTATTATGTTTTAATTTTTATATATTTTAACTAAGACTATGGATAAAGTTTTCATATAAGTTTATTAGGAAAAATATAATAATAATAATAATAATAATAATAATAATAATAATAATAATAATAATAATAATAATAATAATAATAATAATAATAATAATAATAATTATTATTATTATTATTATTATTAAATAACCTTAGATTTAATCACCCATTAATCATATATACATACTTAATTAAAAGAAAAATAAAAATAATTCGTACATTTGCTCTAAAATTAATGCCCACCAGCTAGTTTCTTTTTGAAACAATTACACAAAAAATGATACATTTAAACACTTCCATAGACAATTCCTTTTTGGGTTAACACTATGGCTTTTGTGATGACATGCAATGGAATATCAGAGACCTGATTTGTAGTATATTTTCTAAATCTTAGGGACTTTATAGCATAATTTCACATTTTCAAAATTCCTTTTTTTTTACTATCAATTAAAGATCTATATACATGACTTTTGGAGCAAATGTCAGGACATATTTGTTCTTTTAATAAGAAAATAATTAACAACCATAAAAAAAAAAAAATAACAAAGAAAACAGCACTATACAATTGGCTTTTTGTGAGTGAACTCTATATTTACTAATTGTTTAATTTATTATGAGTGATGAAGAATTTGTTTATTTATTTCTTTTATTTTAGTGGAAATTTTTTTATTGTTTTTGAATTCGCTAGAACTTGATTAAATGTCAATTTTAAAATTTGTAATATTTGTAAATTCTTTTTTTTTTTTCCTTCTTTGTAATCTGGAAACAAGAGTCCCTTAAAATTGATACTTCATACTGATTTTCTGGCAGTTCATTATTTAAGTTTGAGAAATAAGTAATTTTTATTGAAAATAATTTTCTATTTATAATACAGCCACATAATTGAACTAATTGAAAAATCGAACTTCTTATATCAAGTTTGAAACGATGTTGTTTTGTAGCTTTACCTTAATCCTAATTTTAACCTACCTATATACCCTCATTTTTCATTTTCGCTCATTCTCCTATCTCTAATTGTCGTTGTCTCTTATCTTCTCCTAACTTTTCTCTAAACGACTCAACCTCTTCAGTCTCTAACCCTAAACCAAACCTCTCTCCTCTCCTGTTTGGCTATTCTTTCTTGACTCCATTAAGGCTTTATCTCTTTCCCTGTTCTCATCTCATCCCTAATCACTTTGTCCATATGCGTTCGCTAACTCTCAAACTCTCTACTACGTTTCCTTTAAAATTTTGATTGTAAAGAACTCTTTGACTCATAGTAATTTAATATTTTAATTATTTTATTTTTATTTTTATTATTGTTGGTGTTCAATACTTAACATTGACGGTGAGTAAGAAAATCAACAAACAAAGCTCTTTTTAGACAAATTTATCTAATTTGGTAAAGTTTTTATTAGATATATCAATTTTTGTTGTTGCAAGATTATTTGTTGGTGTTTTTGTTTTATTCGATCTTCCTGAGTTTTCTATTTTTTCATATTTTTTGTACAATCTAATGGTGACTAGTTTCAATGTTTGGATCTTTGAAGTTTAGTATTGATCTCAATTGGAGATCTGATGGTGGAAGCATAAAATTTCAGATTCCTCATTTAATTTGTGGTGTAAGTATATTTTTGTTATCATTCAGAATTAAAGTGACCTAAAAAATGTCACTGTAAAAGGTAATGTCTAGACTATTGTTGTGGAATCTGATTTTGTGTCTCTTGATCTTCAAACTTTTGTTTAAAAAAATTGAAATTTTATAAAATAAAAATACAAAATTGTTTTGTTAATTTTTTATAAAAATAGAGTTGCTAAAGTTGAATATGATTTATTTAATAAAAATAAATATTATTTAATGTTACTTAAATTTAAAATAATTTTATTTTACAAGGATGTTTAAAAATAATATTGAGTCCGATTTTGTGTCTCTTGAAATTTTTATACAAAAAGAGTTTTTAAATAATATTTAATGTTAAATTTAAAATAAATTTATTTTAACAAGAATGTTTTAAAATAATATTGAATATGATTTTGTGGAAGCCTATTGACTGTTTATTAAGGGGTTTCATCCTTCAACAAGTTGTAATGCATTTATATATTTTTTAAAGTAAAATGTTAGAGTTCAAAAATCACTTTGAAGTCTAAGATTTATAAAATTAAAGAGAAAAAGTTATATAGAAACCAAAAAAAAAAAAAAAAAAGAGGTAGAAGCCTTTAACAAAAGATAACAAAAACCGAAATTGGACTCTTCTTCTATAAACATATAGCAGAAATCATTTTGAGTTTATGCGGTTTCTTGGCAAGAGACATCTATTGAATGTCCTGGAATTTTTTTAAAACTTTCTTTTTATGTGTTACACCGTACCTTAATTCTTATTACATTTACATTCATTATGCATTGTGTGTGTGTGTGTGTGTGTGTATATATATATATATATATATATATATAGAGAGAGAGAGAGAGAGGAAAGAACTCAATTGTAGCAAATGATTGTCCTTGATTGAACAATTGAAAGCTTGAGGATTTCTAGGTACCTTAAGCATTTCATTAAGGATCAAGAGGATAATTGTACATATTATTTAATTATTATTATTATTTTGATATGTCTTCTTCCATTGTGATTTTAAGATAGCCATAGAAAAAAAAAGAAGGAAAGGAAGAAAGAAAAACACTTAGAAAAAGAAAAAAGGGGGGGGGGGGGGGGGGGAATAGGGCTGATTCATTTCTTCTTATAGAAGTTGATTTTTCAAGTGAAATTGAAGATCTAAAGTATAATTAAGACTATAATCTTCATCCTAGCAGACTTTGGTGATTGATTTGGTAAGTACTTTTAGTGTTTTTGTTGATTTAATTTAGTGTTTTTAAGTTGCAGATTTCAAGTTCTTAAAGTATGGTTTATCAATCTTTGTAATTCGATCATATATTGAGCTAGAAAGCTACAAATTAAGTGCTATTTGATGATCTATAACCTTTGAAGAATTATCTAAAATATTTCCTCTTTGAGCTTGACCTGATTCAGTCTTTATGTTAGGGTAATAAGAGAAAATATTTTATTGCTCAGTCTGTCAGTTTTTTTGAGTTGGTTATAATTCATTTTATATAACTGTATTTGTGGGTGTCCAATTGGTGTGAAATTTTTATAGCATGTTCTATATATATATATATATATATATATATATATATATATATATATATATATATATATATATATATATATATATATGTTAGCTTGAAGTTCCTTTTCTATAAGTTTTTAGCAATATTTCAAAGTTATATTGGAAAGCAACCATTTTGATTATGTGAACCAGGCTTATAGAGTTCATGAGTTAAAACTAATTTAGATACTTTTGGTATATCTTGAGTTAGAAAACTTAAAAATGAGTTTAGTTTGATTTTAAGAAAACTTGAAAGAGTTCTCTAAAATGTTATAGTTTTGATGAAGATCTAATTATGTTTTAATAGTGGTTCAATAGACCTGTAGTTTTTATTACTCAATCTATTTGAGTAATTGAGTTGCTTGGAATACGACCCTTATAATTTTATTTGTGGTTATCAAATGGAAATGAAATTTTTATTTAATGTAATGGAAACAAAGAACTAGATTTGGTTAAAATTCCTTTTCTATAGGTCAGAATGATTTTTCTAATTTAGGCCTGAAAATAGCTATTTTAGAGTCTATGAAGCTACTTTGTAGAATTGAGATTAATTGTCTTTTATGCATATCATTTAGGGGCTACATGGTTAGAGTAGCATATGAGATTATTATATTGATGATTTATAAATGAAATTGTATCTATTAGGTGCTAGAAAAGGAAAGGGAAGTGCAGGTGCAGTGTCACAACCCAAAACAGTGGCCATGACCGGCGATAGGGAACGGGAATTCTTTCGAATCCGGAACCCGTAGCAAGCCTAAAATAAAATAAAACATGCAATAATAATAATAACAACACAATTAAGTAAAATATTATGCAGTGGAATAAAATCATAAATATCAAAATAATATTTCCGTCAAACGAAATTAAATCGAATTCTCATCTCATATATAAATAAATCTTTTAATACAAGTTCAGTTCAAATATTTAAAGTACATATCTCATACAAATATAATCCAATATCTTTTAATAATTTTATGACTATTGCAATGTCTAGAATATAAAATAAAACTCAGGTGAGCAGTTTACATAGAGAAGCCGGAGCGGAAGAAATCCGGCGTACAGGCCTGCTACTGAGGTCTAAAGACGATGACTCTCCTGAAAAAAATAGTCAACGGAGGGGAGTCAGACCTCACTGAGTGAATTACTATAATATATATACATGCATACTAAATGGTAATGCACACAATCAAAAGTATATATATCTAATAAGTATATATATACAAGCAATTACACGCAAATGCAATAAAATCATTTTATATATTTTTATTTAAAATCACTATTTATGAAGGATCGAATAGAACCCTAGAAAATCGTAACCTCAAAACAGTGTTAGACAACACTCTAGCCATACAGGCTCACTTATTCCGATATATTCACTTATTCCATTTGGACAGTAGACTGGCCCCGAGACACTAAGTCAACCGAGCTCCAATAGTCTGACTGTTAGTGTGATTGGCCCCGAGACACTTGGTCAACCGAGCTCCAGCAATCACACTCCCAAATCCTTTCTCACACATCAAATAATCAAATCCAATCAATATCCTCAAACAGGTTAGTAATATAGCCTAAATGCTATAAGCGTCCTGGTACGTACTTAGTCCTAGTGCTGCCCATTAGGTAGCACGTTCTATTGATATCCTTCATTGAAATATAAAACATACATTCATAAAAATAAATGATGCATGAATTTAAATATAATAGCAACAATAACCATATATATACTAGAAATATACCAAAAGTAAACCAGGTATATTTCGAGTATATATACATCAAAGAAATCCAGATAGATTAAAAAATAAACTAGAAATATATTCAAAAACATTTTAAACCTAATTTATTAGCAAAACATGCATATAATTTAAAATATACCAAAAATAAACTAAAGATAAATCAAAATAAACTAAAAATAAACTTAAATACTAATTGAATTATTTATGCATAATTAATCAAAATAAAACATACATTTCTAAATCATGCACCCTAAAGCATATATATATAGAATAGTAACTCACACTTAGTGCGCTCCTTGAGATGGGTCCGATGGGTTTGGTCCACTAGGCCTCGGTCTCAGCGCAACTAAACATACAAAAATAACCGACATTAGAATAAAACTAACAGAAAATCCTAGAAACTCGATCTAGAATATTAGACACAGAATCAAAATTAGGGTT
>CANTUR010002295.1:0-27500 GCA_947683625.1 Mallotus nudiflorus
AAAAAATTCAGAAACCCTAATAGGCCGAAATTGAGAAATTGAAACCTAGGAAAATCTAGACCATTTTAAGTGAAACAAAGCTTGGAATCACACTCACCGGAGCTCAAGGAGAAGATAGAGACCAGCGGTGTGAAAAATGGTGGCCAGAATTGCTGTGATCGGAGGTGAAGATGATTTCAGTTTCTCTTGGCTTTTCCGGCCAAAACACGCTGGAAATGGTGGCTTCAGGCATCGGGAAAGGCTGGAGGTGGAGGAGGAAGGATGAGAGGCACATCGATGGCAAGAAAACCAGCTTGAAATGGCCGAAAATGGTGGAAGGGCGATCAGGAGAGAAAGGAAGGAGATGATGGCATAATTGTAAATAATGCAAACTTTTTTTTTTATTTTGATTAAAAATTAAGTGTGTGTATATATATATATATATATATATATATATATATATATATATTATATATATATATCTACACTATATATTATAATAGTATACAATCTCACACACATTTAATACTCACCACACATATATTTTAATATATTTTAATAATTTATACACTTATAATTAATTAATTAATATTAAAACTAAATAATAAAAATTAAGTTAATTAATTAAACCCTAATTTAATTTAAATAAATACAAATATATACCTTTTATCTAACACTTAAAAATTATGTATGAGTTCATGCAAATTCGTAAAATTAGTCAAAATAATTAATATTAAATTATTTACGTCCTAATTTCCCCGAAAATATAATTTTCGAAATTTTTTACTTAAAGTACTTAAAATAATATAAGATAATTAAAATTAGCTTAATAAATATCAAACTCATAAAAATATCATAAATATGTATAAAAATTATTAACACTGCATATTCCGATACAGTTTAAAATTATTTAAAAACTCGGGATATTACAAAACTTGTTCTCCCGACATTACATTATTAATTAAAAATAGTTGATATAATAGTCTCAAATTAAACTAATCTAATCTATTGGCTAATTATTGCACCAGTAAGATAACATACTATTTTTTAGTATCAGATGCAATTTTGAATTTTCAGATACATATAATATACTATTTTTATGAGTTTGAGATACTTCTTAAGTTTTAGATACTGCTTTTGATTTCCAGATACTTATAATATTCATATAATATACTATTTTGATTGTATTATATACGAATAATATTTAGAAAATATATTATTTTTTAAGTATCGTTCTTATTATTTCTTAAGATTGATGTGTAATAAAAAATTTCATTAATAATTTTTAATACAATTGGATAATATAGACTGAACTTTTTTTTTTGGAACAAAATATAACTTTTTATTTTTGCAATAATAAATACTAATCTAAATTATAAAAATGTTAAGAGATACTAATTTTATTAGTGTTACTATCGCACAATATAAATTTAGGTTATGGCTAAACTTGAAAAATTTAGTGAAAATATTAATTTATATAATTTTATGAAGTGGAAAGTTTTATAGGGAAAAAACAAAAAAGATAACAAACAGAACAGAAATTTTAATAATATTTTTGACCTGAAGTGGTAGCAAAAATTATTGTTTTTAAGGTTAATATATGTTTATTAAACAATTTTTTTTTTTTTTGGGATGGATAAATTATTTTTAAAATTCAGGTTATTGAACTGAATTTTAAATAGCAGGGTATGGTTGCTACCACTTCAGTTTTTTTTGGCCCTTGTTATTTATACAAGAATCTGGGTGCTGTCCCTCAATTTCTACTCTCCCTTTCACACTTTTGAGTATGGTGCTTAACACACCATTGGCCAATAAGCAAGAAAAACTTCATTAAAAATCATGGAAGGTAAGGACTCAAGAATTAAAGCAACTTCAGACACCCTTAAGAGCATAAGAGTCTTGAAATTGTATTTATGGGATTCCACATTTTTGAATAAGCTTATTCAGCTTAGAGATATTGAAAGAAAAAAGCTGACCAGTTATCTTTACGCAAGTTCAACAATGACCTTTTTCTTATGGGCTTCACCAACTATAGTCTCAGTCATTACATTTGGGGTCTACATATTGTTAAACACACCATTAACAACTGGTACAGTCCTCATAGCTTTAGCTACTTTCGAATTCTGCAAGAGCCCATCTACAACCTGCCTGAACTCATTTCCCTGATTGCTAAAACTAAGGTTTCAGTTTATCACATCAGGTCAAAGAAAGTAGATGTCTTATTATAATTCGCTAGGATTTGACATTACAATTGAAATTGAGACAGGAGAATATTCTTAGGAAACAAGTGATCAAAAGAAGCCTACGATTAAAATTATAGAGCGACTGAAAATAATGAAAGGTTACAAAGTTGAAATTTGTGGATCGGTTGGCTCCGAAAAATCAAATCTGCTCTGCAGTATACTTGGTGAGATTCCTCGAATTTCAGTTGATGAAAAAAGAAAAATCAATAAAAACTCAAAATAAAGGAAATTAAATAACCAGGTGATGGAGAGGTCACTCTTGCGCAGTGCAGATCCTGTATGCACATCAATTGATGCCTCATTTTTGCAATAGATATCTGAACATAAATAACAAAAAAAATTCCAAAAACCTAGAAGGTTGAAAGCCAGCAAAAGGGATGATGAAGAGAGCCAGTTGCAGTAGATTGATGATGGCAATGAAGACCACCGATCTATACTTCAACCATATTAGCGATGATGATGATGGTGGAGAAGTCAACAACAAAAGGAAACAGAGATCCGATTTCAATTGAAAAAAGAAAAGAAAGGAGATGAAATCGCCCAGGAAGAAAAAGAAGAAGAAGAGGATGATGATGATGATGATGGTGAAAGATGAAAAAAAAGTTAGGAGAAGGAGAAGAACTTCGCGAGTTACGGAAAAATTAAAAAAAAAGGCATGCGTGAGAATTTTTAGAAAAAAGGTGCACGTGTAAATTATTGAAATATGAGACATTTGATGTTAATTCTCTATATTTTTTGAAGATTTTTTTAAAAATCCCTTTTTATTATTCAGTTGGACTGACCAACTATCAAGTAATAGGTGTAGATAATTTTTAGGAAATTTATATATATATATATATATATATATGGAATCACAAGGTCATTTTACTTTTTATTTATTTTATTTTTACTTTACTTTTGTTACTATGAGATGAGAGTGTGTTGATTCATTCAAATTATTATTATTATAGTAAAATTTTTTTTGTAAAAAGTAAAGTAACAGTAAATTATACCATATATAAAATTATATATATATATATGTATATATAATTTTTATTTTACACTGTATGTGGTTTCTTTCTTTTTTGATTTTTTAAAATTAATTAAAGTGTCTGTATTTTCAACCAAACTCATTACTGAGTATAACAAATTTTTCAAAATTAATCCCATCAATAATGAATTTCTAGTAGTCAAGAAAACTAAACGGTTGTGATTAATATTTCTTCTTTTTTATTTTTATTTTGATTTTGTTTTTAAATTTGTGTTTTCTAGTATTATGAGTATTGATAGATTTTTACCAATTTATGATTTTTTTAATTTGATGAGTGAGTGTCAATTTTTTTAGTTATTAGCACTTGAGTGATTCTTGAATTCTATTTTTTTTTTCATATTTTTGGATTAGTATATGTGGTGTTATGAATATTATAGAATTTTGCCAATTTATGAGTTGTTGTTGAATTGATAAGTGCGTGTTATATATATATTTTTTGTTATTTTGGTTGTTTTCGGTAAGCGTTATTTGTTATTTTATTTGGTTGTTTCAGTTGTTTTCTTACTGTATTTTTAAAATAATTATTGTCAAATACCACATTTAAAAAAATATTGTATTTTTTATTTTTATGAAAAAATCCTATTTTATATTTAAGTTAATTTCTTTTGGTTCTTTATATATCTAGGGTGAAAAGAAAAAATATTTCATTTTTTTCAATATTAGAGCATCTCCAATAGGCTCTTCATTTGAGCAAAATTCTTCACTTTTAAGAGCTAATCCAAAAAATGGTCTTCAATACAATCTCTATATTTTTATTTTAGAGTAGAGAGTTTGTTTGGCTCTCTGCAAGTAGAGAGTTAAACTTCACTCTCTAGTCTAAATTATTTCAATTCCTTGTGCAAATTCTTAATTAATATTATCATGTTTATTGAAAAGGTTTTTCCTCGTTCATCACACAACATTCATTTGATTTTATTGAAAAATTTTCTCTTTCTTCCCACTATAGCCATTTGATTTCAAACAGTCATTTGCTGTCAATATATCTCTACGTTTATTCATGCTCTATTTTCTTTTCTTCACAACATCGATTCTCAAGCTGGTAGTGATAAAAACTTGCAATATGATTCTTTTGAAAATCCTCAATTTTCAAACTCTGATGATATTTTTTGTTTCACAAATCCTCAATTGAATCAAACTCTAAAAAATCACAAGACGACAACTTTACTGTAGAAGATCTTTTTATCGTATAAGCATGACTCAATATCAGTTTAGATGTTGTTAAAGGAAATGAACAAAAACATAAAGCATGTTGGACATGATTGTGGGAATACTTTTGCAAATACAAAAATTTTAATTCTGAACGAAGTCTGATTTCTTTGATGAGTCATTAGTCAACAATTCAATTAGCTACAAATAAATTTTGTGGATGTTATGCTCAAATTGAATCTTGAAATCAAAGTGGTGTCAATGAGCAAGACAAGGGATTTATCATTATCACGACCCAAACTTGGAGTCATGACTGGCGCTAGGGAACGAGAATTCTTTCGAATCCAGAACCCGTATCAAGCTTTAAAAGAATACAAACACGCAATAATTAAAATAAATAAATATGCATCATAATTAAAACCTCAAATCAATATAATAAAAATAATCTCTTTCATATCATAAAATAAAATATATTAATACAATATTTAAAGAAAGACCCATGAATTAAAACCACATATAGTAAATATAAAATACAACTCACCACTGATACAAAATGCGACTACTGCAGTTTTCTAGAGTATAATAAAGATCAAGTAAGTAGTTTACATAAACAAGTCGGGGCGGAAGAAGTCCGGTAGATGGGTCTACTGTTGAGGTTTGAAGAAGAAGATTCTCTTATAAAAAATGTCAATTGAGGGGAGTCAGATCTCACTAAGTGAATTGTTAAAATATATATACATGCATTTCCTAATGTCAAATGCAATCAAACATTCGTATATAATAAGTATATATACAAACAATCCACACAGATGCTGAAAATCACTTTATATAATTGTACTGAAAAACATAAGTTTATGAAGGATTAAATAGAACTCTATTTAATGCAACCTTGATCAACAATAACATCACTCTAGCCATACAGGCTCACTTAATTCCAAATAAATTCACTTATTCCATATGGACAGTAGACTGGCCCCGAGACACTAAGTCAACTGAGCTCCAGCAGTTTGACTGTCAGTGTGATTGGCCCTGAGACATTAGGTCAACCGAGCTCTAGCAACCACACTATCAATCATATCACATATCAAATCAATCAGTCTCAATTAAATCATAATACCGCAAATGATTCTCACTTAACCTTAAATCTATTGCACCGGTATGTACACGTCCTAGTGTTGCCCACTAGGTAGCATGTTCTATCGATATCCTTCATTTAAAATAAAATATACATACAGGAAAATAAATAATGCATAATGTCATTCATAATAACAAAATAAACCATATATATACAAGAAATATACCTAAAATAAATCAAGTATATTTCGAGTCTATATATGTCAAATAAATTCAAATCAACCATGAAATATGCCAAAAATAAACCACTAATATACTTAAAAATAATTTAGGTATAAATCAATAGTATAGCATGCATTTATTTTAAAATATATCAAAAATATACTAAAAATATACCTAGAATATACTTAAACATTTAATAAAATAATTATAAAAAAAATACACATTAAAACATGTATATTATAAAACATGTAACCTAAGTGCGATGTATATATAAAATAACAACTTACAAGTTTGTGCTCCTCGAGACTAGTTCAACGAGTCTGATCCACTAGGTCTCGGTCTCGGCGCAACCAAACAATAAAATATAACAGAAATCAGAAAAATTCTAACTTAAACTTCTAGAGACACTCAATCTAAGAATACAAAATATAGACAGACATAGAATTTCAAGATCGACCCGATGTCATGCTTTACGAGAAAATTCAGCAGAACCTCCTCTGTAAAATGAACATTTCTCTACTAAAAAGTAGAGTCAGTCCTGCAAGAAAAATGCACTTCTAAAACTGAAATTCACACAACCCTCGGTTGAGACCTCGAATTGCACAATTCCCCAACTGAGGTCCACAATTCATCAAAAATCCAAATAATATAATAAATATACTAAAATCAATAAATTTCACAAATATCCTCAAAATATTAAAATATAGCATACTTAATCATTAAAACACTCAAAATAATTATTTCACAATGATTAAATAAAAATCCCAAAATAATAGTATAATATTATTAAAAAATTAAATTCTCGATAATTCAATAAAAATTAATAAAAATTCACTTTATAAATTCAAAGAGCTTAAATAGCCTAAATACATATTAAAAATTATTAAAAACCCATTTTATTACCAAAATAATATATAATATATTATTTGAAAACAATTTTCAAAAATTAGTAATTAATTAGTTAAAAATAGTAATTAATTTGTACAAATAATTTTAATTCCTTAAATAATTATAAAATCAACTAAAACATATTATTTAGATATAATTTTAACAAAATTACATATTTAACCCTATAATACAAAATATCCTTAACAATACTAATATTACTAAAAAATTCTATAAAAATTATACAAATGCATAAAAATTATTTTCTCAACATATATATTACTAATATCAACTAAAACTCATTATTAAAAAATAATTTCAATAAAAACTCAACTTTAACCTAATTTTCTAATATTGACATAAACTAAAAATATTTATAAAAATTACATAAAAATCACAAAAATTATTATCTCAACACCAAAATTAATAAAAATTTATAATAACACCAAATATACCAAATTTATAATTTAATAAATTAATTTACGAAAATTCAATAAATAATAATAAAATATTCAAAAATTCACAAAAATTAAAATAAATTCAAAAAATTCAAAAAAAATTTATTCATGTAGATTAAGCTACTATGAACAACTTTTGTGAAGGAATATTTCAAGATTCATCAAGATAAAACTTTAAAAAAATTAGAAAACCCTAAAAGCTAAAAATAAAAATTCAACAGAACTCACAAATGAATGAATTTTAGCTTGAAAGGAGCTTGGATTCATCTTCCTCACAACTCAGGGAGTCCAAAGACATTAGAAACACAAACTTAGGTGACCGGAGGAGGAAGAATGGTCGAAAAATGGCCTTGCTGTCACTGTTGTTATTTCTGTTGTTGCTGGCACTAGAGAAGAAGAAGAAGGTCAATAGAGCTGGCAGATGAAGGAGGTGGCTGATAGCGAAGTTGAGGGAGGCACACAGACTGGCAAGGATCGGGATTGAGTAGCGGGGAGGAGATAGTTACAATAGTTGTTTATGTGTTTCTTGCGTTTTGTATGTATATATGTATACTTATATATTAAACTTTATATTATACTATATATTATAATATAAAATTACTTTATGTTTAAAAAATTCTCCACCATAAATAAAAACACACACACACATATATATAGACACACACACATATACACATGCAATAATAACACAACCCTAATTATAATATATCAATATAATACATAAGATAACCTTGAAATAATAATAATAATAATAATAATAATAATAATAATAATAATAATAATAATAATAATAATAATAATAATAATAATAATAATAATAATAATAATAATAATAATAATAATAAACAATATTTATAGAATAATAAAATAATAAAATAATACTAAAAATTAAGTAAATCAATCAAATAATATAGTATTTAAAATAATAATATTATTAAAATAATAACTTTCCAAAATAACAATAATGACATAAACCCTAAATATAAATATATTAACTTCTAAGTACAAACTTACATAAAATAATTACTTTAACATAAAAATAATAATTAATAATCACAAAATAGTAAAATAATTAAATTTAACTTTTAAATTTTATTAACATTGCATATCTCGTTTAATATTAAAATAATTTAAAAATTAGGGTTATTACAATCATTTTATATTTTAGAAATCTATTTATATTATTCACCCTTTTTAGTTTGTATTTTTTTTCCTTTTTCAGATTGCTGGTGCAAAACTCCTATACTAAAAGCTAAATAAAGGTAAGTTCCAATTTGAACATTATTGGAATATGCTTAGACCTCAACCAAAATGGTTGGAAGATTGCCAAAAGAAAAAACCAGTAAAAAAATAAAAACATAAGTACTGTTGTTTATCCTCCTCCTTTAGAGACTTAAATGAATCCTCAAGATGACAATATTGAAAACTCTAAATTTGTGGACTTGAAGAGACCACTTAGAAGGAAAATTAAAAAAGATAGAAAAAAAAGGAAGGCAGTTGTAAGAGTTGTTAGATAAGGGTTTCATTAGACCCAGTGTTTCTCCTTGGGGTGCACCGGTCCTATTTGTGAAGAAGAAGGATAGTACCCTGAGACTGTGCATTGACTACAAAGAGCTGAACAAGGTGACAGTGAAGAATAATTATCCTCTCCCAAGGATAGATGACTTGTTTGATCAGTTACAGGGTGCATAGTTCTTTTCTAAGATTGATATGAGGTTGGGTTACCATCAACTGTGGATCAATGGAGCCAATGTTCGTAAAATGACATTTCGTACTCGATATGGCCATTATGAGTTTTTGATGATGTCTTTTGGCTTGACTAATGCACCAGCAACTTTTATGGACCTGATGAATAGGGTATTCAGACCGTATATGGATCAGTTTGTGGTAGTCTTCATCGATGATATACTGGTATATTCGAGGAGTATAGAGGAGCATGTATACCACTTGAGGACTATACTGTAGACACTGAGAGAACATCAGCTTTATGCTAAATTCTCGAAGTGTGATTTTTGGATGGAAAGTGTTGCTTTTCTTGGACACGTGGTGTCTAAAGAGGGTATCTAGGTTGATCCACAGAAGATTGAGGCAGTGTCTAAGTGGCCTAGACCGACTTCTATTACAGAGATTCATAATTTTCTAGGTTTAAACCGGGTATTATAGGAGGTTTATGCAGGATTTTTCCAGAATTGTAGCCCTTATGACTCGCTTGACTCAGAAGGATGTAAGATTTGAGTGGTCAAAAGCTTGTGAGAACAGTTTCTATTTATTAAAGGAGAAGTTGACCACAGCTCCAGTGTTAGCTTTGCCTAATAGTGTGGATAAAGTTCACAGTATATTATGATGCCTCTAGAGTTGGCCTTGGTTGTGTGTTGATGCAGAATGGTAGGGTGATAGCCTATGCTTCGAGGCAGTTGAAGAAGCATGAGCAGAACTATCCTACACATGACCTTGAGATGGCTGCAGTGATCTTTGCTCTCAAGATCTGGAGACATTATCTATACGAGGTGACTTGTGAGATTTTTACTGATCACAAGAGCCTTAAGTACATTTTTCAGCAGAGAGATCTAAATCTGAGGTAGAGGAGATGGTTGGAACTGTGAAAGATTATGACTGTGAGATTTTATATCATCCGAGCAAGGCTAATGTGGTAGCATATGGCTTGAGTAGGAAGTCCTCAGGCAGTCTTGCTCATATCAGTGTGGAGAGGAGACCGTTAATCTAGGAGTTACATCTATTAGTGGATCAAGGTCTAATGATGAAGCTTAGTAGATCAGGTGGACTGCTAGCTCAGTTTAAGGTGCGATCTGTACTAAGAGATAGGATTAAGGCAGCTCAGAGCCGAGATCTTATTCTAAAAGAGCTTGTAGAGAATGTTCAAGCAAGGAAGTTCACTGATTTCACACTCAATGATGATGGTGTATTGTGGATCAATGGTAGATTGTGTGTTCCTGATGTGGATAATTTGAGAGAAGAGATCCTAGAGGAAGCACATTCTACAGCCTATAGCGTACATCCGGGTGTCACTAAGATGTACCATAGTATCAGAGATTTATACTGGTGGGACGGACTAAAGAAGGATGTCATTGATTATGTTGCTAAGTGCTTGACGTGTCAACAAGTGAAAGCTGAGCATCAGAAGCCTTCTGGGAAGCTTCAGCCTCTTCCTATTCCTGACTAGAAGTGGGAAAGGATAGCTATGGATTTTGTGGTTGGTTTACCTCGTTCCAAGGATGGATACGATTCTATTTGGGTGATCGTGGACAGGTTAAGTAAGTCTGCACATTTCTTGCATGTGAAAGCCACCTATTATATAGCTAGATTGGTGAAGCTGTATGTGAAGTATATTGTGTGCCTTCATGGAGTACCTGTGTCCATTGTGTCAGACAGAGGTTCAGTATTTACCTCTCATTTTGGTAGAATTACAGGTAGCGATGGGCACTAGGTTGGATTTCAGTACTACTTTTCATCCTCAGACAGATGGTCAGTCTGAGAGGACGATCCAGACACTGAAAGATATGTTGAGGATGTGTGTTTGGATTTGGGAGGTAGTTGGGATGATCATTTGCCACTTGTGGAGTTTACATATAATAAAAGCTACCATAGCAGTATTGGTATGGCACCATATGAGGCGCTGTGTGGAAGGAAGTGTAGATCCCCTCTGAGTTAGGATGAGATTGGTGAGAGCTTTGATTGGACCTGAGATGGTTCAGGATGTTGTAGAGAAAATCACCGTGATTAAGAACAGATTAGAGATCGCAGTTAGCAGGCAGAAGAGCTATGTGGATCCTAGGCGTAAAGATGTAGAATTTCAGGTTGGAGACTTTGTTTTGTTGAAGGTGTCTCCGATGAAGGGTTTATGAGATTTGGCAGGAAGGGTAAGTTAGCACTGAGATATGTCGGACCATTCGAGATTCTGGAGAGAGTTGGTATTGTTGCATATTGGTTGGCTTTGCCCCCGAGTATGTCTCAAATGCATTCGGTATTTCATATCTCGATGTTGAGGAAGTATGTCTCAGACCCTTCACACGTGTTACAGCCTGATAGCGTGGAAGTGAATGAAGATCTGTCGTTCATGGAAGAACCTGTGGCGATCGTTGATTATCAAGTTCGACAATTGCGTTCGAAGCAAATTTCGATGATAAAGGTTTTGTGGTGTAGCAACAGAGTAGAGGGCATACGTGGGAGACTGAAGCTGAGATGCGAGCTTCTTACCCGTATCTCTTCCCTTCTTGATTGTAATTATTCTTTTTTTGAAATTCGGGGACGAATTCTTGTAAGGGGGAAGACTGTAATATCCCGATTTTTAAATAATTTTAAACTGCATCGGGATATGCAGTGTTAATAATTTATATATATATATATATATATATATATATTTATGATATTTAATTAGTTTGTCATTTATTAAAGTCATTTTAATTATTTTTAATTATTTTTAAGTCTTTTACGTAAAAATTTTTCGAAAATTTTATTTTCGGGGAAATTAAAATATAAATAAATAAATATTAATTATTTTAAGTGGTTTTATGAAGTCGCATGAGTTCATGCATGATTTTAAGTGTCGAATAAAAATATATACATATACATGCATTTAAATTAAATTAGGGTTTGTTTTAATTAAATTGTGTTATATTATCAAGTTTTAAATAATAATTAAATGTGTATATATTATTAAAATATGTGTGTGGTGAATATTTATTGTGCATATTAATATTATATATTAAAATAATGTAAAGTATAGATATATATATATACATTAATATATTTACCAAAACAAAAGTTTGCAAAAATTACAAAAGTGCCATTATCTTCTTCTTCTTCTTCCCGATCATTCTTCCTCACCTCCGGCCACTGTCATGCCATTTTTTTCCTATCATTGTGCTTCCCGTGTGCCACCTTCCCTTCCAGCTTGCTTCGCGGCCCCAAGCTTCCATTTCCGGCATTATTTGGCCGGATTTTCTTCAAGTGACCGAAAGTTGCTCCCATTACTGATCAACCCGATTTCGACCACCATTTGGAGTGCCACCGGTATCTATCTCTTCCTTGAGCTTTGGTGAGTCCATTTCCAAGCTTTGTTTCACTTAATTTGGTCTAGATTTCCTTAGGTTTTGAATTTCATTTTCGGCCAACTTGTGTTCTTGAATTTTTTGAGCTTTGATTTCAATGATTCAAGCATACTTCTTTCACAAAGATTGATCCTAGTAGCTCAATCTACATGTGGTATTTTTTTTGGAATTTTTGGGAATTATTTTGATTTTTGTGAATTTTTGATTGTTTTATTAATATTTTCTAATTTTCGTAAATTAATTAATTAAATTATGAAATTGTGATTTATGGTGTTTATAGGTGTTAAAATGAATTTTATAAATTTATTTGTAATTTTTATAATTTTTATATAATTATTATGAATTTAATTAGTTTATGTGATTTTTAGAAAATTAGGTTAATTATGTGTTTATTGAAATTAATTGGTTAATTGAGTATAATTATTGATATTATTGAATTATATGTTGATAAATTAATTTTTGAGTAATTATATTATTTTTTAGTGAATTTTTGAATAATTATAGTGAATTTATATATAGTAGGGGTATTTTGGTATTTTTGCACTAAATTGGCTAAAAATATAATTAAATTGGTTTTAATAGTTATTGAGGTATAAAAATTATTTCTACAAATTATTTAGTATTTTTAACTAATTAAAACTATTTTTCGTAAATTATTTTCAAATTATATATAATATACTATTTTTATAAATAAATGAGTTTTTATTGATTTTTAATATGTTTTAGGGTTAATTATGTAATTTGGATTTATAAAATGTATTTTGGTTAATATTTATAAATTTATTGAGAATTATCAATTTTTAATAATATTTTATTAAAATTAGGGTTTTATTGTAATTATCGGATAAATAATTATTTTCAATATTTTAATTACCTAGTTTGCTATACTTTGAGATAAATAAAGGGCATTTTTGGTATTTATGGAATTTTCATGTGTTCTATGTTATTTCGTGAATTGTGAACCTCGGTTGGTATAATTGTAATTTGGAAATCTGACCGAGGGATTTTGTGGCTGTATATTTTTTAAGTGTATTTCTTTGCAGGACCGGCTCTACTCTTTAAGTAGAGAGATGTCCATTTTACAGGGGAGGTTTTGATAGATTTTTGGTAGAATTCTCGTAAAACGTGATGTCCGGTCGAATTCCTATTCCTTATCTATATCCAGTATTCTAGATCGAGTCTCTAGGAGTTTCAATAGATTTATTCTAATTTTGTATTATCATTTGTTTGTTTAGTTGTACTGAGACCAAGGCCTAGTGGACCAGGCCCGTCAAACCCGTCTCGAGGAGCGCAATAACTGTGAGTTGTTATCTTATATATACGTGTTCTAGGACGCATGTTTTTTAGAAATGTATGATTTATTTTATAAAATATGCATATAGGGTTTAATAATTGGTTAGGTTTATTTTTGGTATATTTTTGGTTTATTTTAAATTATATGCATGTTTTATTAATGAATTATTCTTAAAATGTTTTTAATTATGTTTATAGTTTATTTCTAGTTTATTTTATAACTAAATTGAATTCATTTGACGTATATATACTGGAAGTATACTTGGTTTATTTTTGGTATATTTCTAGTATATATATGGTTTATATTGTTATTTTTAATTAATGGCATGCATTATTTATTTTATGAATGTATGGATTTATTTTTAAACGATGAATATCAATAGAATGTGCTACATTAGTGGGCAGTACTAGGACGGAGTACGTATCGGTACGATGATAGATTGTAGGTTAAATTACTAACCTATTTGTGGATATTGACTGGATTGATTTGATGTGAGATGTCATTTTAGAGTGTGATTGCTGAAGCTCAGTTGACTAAGTGTCTCGAGGCCAATCACATTGACAGTCAAACTGTTGGAGCTCGGTTGACTTAGTGTCTCGGGGCCAGTCTACTGTCCAAAAGGAACAAGTGAATTATTTGGAATAAGTGAGCCTGTATGGCTAGAGTGTTGTTTAACACTGTTTGAGGTTGCGATTTTCTAGGGTTCTATTTGATCCTTCATATACGGATGTTATTTTCAGTATTTATATAAAATGATTTTGCTACATCTGTGTGATTTTGCTTGTATATATATTTATTATGTATACTATTGAATGTGTGCCTTTGTCATTTAGTATGCATGTATATATATTATAATAATTCACTCAGTGAGGTCTGACTCCCCTCTGTTGACTATTTTTCAGGAGAGTCATCGTCTTCAGACCTCAGTAGCAGACCTTTACTTCGATTTCTTCTGCCCCGACTTTACTATGTAAACTGCTCACTTAACTTTATTTTATAATCTAGACACTACAAGTAGTTGTAGTCAGTTGTGAGATTTATGTATTATGTATGTATAAGATTTTTATTCTAAAGATTTGAACTGAGATTTGTAATTTAAAAGATATTATATATCTGAGATGAGTTTGTTTATTTAAATGAGATGGTGGATTTTATTATTACATATGAGATTTTAATTTCCGCTACAAAATATTTTATTTACGTTGTTATTTATATTGCATGCTTTTATTTTATTTTTTAAGGCTTGCTATGGGTTCCGGATTCGAAAGAATTCCCGTTCCCTAGCGCCGGTCATGACCCCTGTTTGGGTCATGACAAATTCATAATGCTATTTTTTGTTAAATGTTGTTTACATTGTTGGTTGACTATTTGATATATATTTGCTTAAGGAAGAAGTGTTCTAAGTTATATTAGTTGTTGCTATTGAAAATTTTGTTATTAGTTTTGTTCATATTGTTTACTTCATTTTAAAACATTTAATCATTGTTGAATATTGACATATTAATGATTTTGTTTTTCCATAAGTATATTCTATTATAGTTTAGTATATAATATAATTGAAAGATATGATTGGAAGTTAAGGAACCTTGTATAGTTAATTTGTATGTTTTCTTTTGGTTTGTAGAGCTATTTATATCTTTCTTCACTCTCGGTGTTTTTTTTTTAAATATAGTTTGCTTTAATGCATTGTAATATCCCATGTTTTTAAAATATTTTTACACTGTACCGGGATATGCAGTGTTAATAATTTTCTGTACATTATATGATATTTTTACGAGTTAATATGTATTTAAAAACCTATTTTAATTACGGTGTATTTTTTCAGTGTTTTACATAAAATTTTCCCGGGACTTGCATTTTCGGGGAAATTTTCACGTAAACAATTTATTATTAATTATTTTAGATGTATTTACGGACTTGCATGAACTCATACATATTTTTAAATTATTAAATAAAGACTGTGTGTGAATATTTAATTAATTAGGGTTATTATACCCTAATATTTTATTAAGTATTTAATTGTTTTAATTGTTATTTAATTAATTTTATTTGGTATAAATTATTAAAATATTAATATTTTTATGTGTGTGGTGTATATTTGATGTGTGTAATTTAATATTATTTTAATATATAGTATAAAGTATATATATATACATATATACATCAAAAATCAAATAATTTTTGAAAAATTACCAAATTGCCCCCGACATTTTCTTCTTCTCCTTCCCGCGCCCGACGACCACCACCCACCTCCACCGTCTGTAACTGCCGTTCCTTCACCGTCGGTGTGCCTCTCGGCTTGCCACCGTCGCCTCCAGCCATTTCCCGCCGCCAGCAGCTCCCTTCCCCGGCGCCGGCGAGCTAGTTTTCCATTTTTGGCCGAAACTTGATCCTTCGTCGTTTCTCCCTCTTCCGACCACCATTTTTTGACACCGCCAGTCTCTTTCTTCTCCTTGAGCTCCAGTGAGTGTGATTCTAGCTTTGGTTTGAGCCAAAATGGTCTAGAATTGCTTAGTTTTCGATTTGTAAATTTCGGTCTATTAGGGTTTTCGATTTTTTTGAGCTTCGAATTGGATGATTCATGGAAAATTCCTTTACAAATGTTGCTCCTAGTAGCTTAATCTTCATGTGTGAATTTTTGTAGAATTTTTGGAGATTGTTTGGATTTTTGGGTATTTTTGAATATTTTAATATTATTTTCTAATTTTCGGAAATTAATTATTTAAATTATGAAATTGGAGTTTATGGTTAAATTAGGTGATGAAATGAATTATAGGGAATTTATTTGGAATTTTTTATGAATTTCTAAGTATTTATTTTGAATTATTGAAGTTTATGTAATTTTGGAAAAATTAGGTTAAATGTGTTTTTAATGGAAATTAATTGGTTAATTGAGTTTAAATATTGATATTATTGATAAATATGTTGAGAAAATTAATTTTGGGTAATTTTATGATTTTTGGTGAATTTTTGAAGTAATTTAGGTATATTTATATATATAAGGGTATTTTGGTAATTTTACCCTAAATTGCCTAAAAATGTAATTTAATTGGTTTTAATATTTATTTAAGGTATAAAAATGATTTCTACAAATTATTTAGTATTTTTAACTAATTAAAACTATTTTTCGGGAATTATTTTCAATTATATATATAATATACGATTTTTCTAATAAAATGAGTTTTAATCGGTTTTTATAGTGTTTCAAGGTTAATTATGTAATTTTTACCTATAAAATGTATTTCTGTGATTTAAGGATATGTTCAGTATATCGGGAATCATTCTGTGCTTGTGGACCCCGGTCGGTGGACTGTAGTTTGGAGTCCGACCGTGGGATTTTGATTGTGTTGAGCTTGTATTTCGAAGTGTGTTTCTTTGCAGGGTCGGGTCTACTCTTTTGAGTAGAGAGATGTCCGTTTTACCAGGGGAGGTTCTGTCGAATTTTCGGTAGAATTCTCGTAAAACGTGATATCCAGTCGAACCCTAATTTTTGATTCTGTGTTTAATACTCTAGATTGAATTCTAGGATTTCTGTTAGGTTTATTCTAATGTCGGTTATTTATTGCTTGTTTAGTTGCGCCGAGACCGAGGGCTAGTGGACCAGGCCCGTCAGACCTGTCTCGTGGAGCGCATTAGGTGAGTTACTATATTATATATATATGCTTAGGATGCATGATTTAGAAAATGCATGTTTTATTTTGACTGAATATGCATAAATAATGTGATTTATATTCAAGTATATTTTTGGTATATAATAAATTATATATATGTTTTGTTAATAAAATATATTTAAAATGTTTTTTAAATATATTTTTAGTTTAATTCATGATTTGATTGGATTTATTTGACATATATATACTCAAAATATACCTGGTTTATGTTTGGTATATTTTCGGTATATATATGGTTTATATTGTTATTTCATTTATATTCATGCATCATTTATTTTTGTGAATGAATGTTTTATATTTAAAAATGAAGGATATCAATAGAACGTGCTACCTAGTGGGCAGCACTAGGACCGAGTACGTACCGGTACGCCTATAGCTTTAGGCTATATTACTAACTATTTGTGGATATTGATTTGATTATGATTATTGATATGTGAGATGTGATTTGGGTGTGATTGCTGGAGCTCGGTTGACCAAGTGTCTCGGGGCCAATCACACTGGCAGTCAGACTGCTGGAGCTCGGTTGACTTAGTGTCTCGGGGCCAGTCTACTGTCCAAATGGATTAAGTGGATATATTTGGAATAAGTGAGCCTGTATGGCCAGAGTGTTGTTTAACACTATTTTCTGAGGTTGCGATATTCTAGGGTTCTATGTGATCCTTCATAAAAGAGGTTTTTCAGATAAAATATATAAAATGATTTTTATTGCATCTGTGTGCAATTGCCTGTATATATACATATTATATATATACTGTTGACTGTATGCATTATCACTTAGTGTGTATGTATATATATTATAGTAATTCACTCAGTGAGGTCTGACTCCCCTCCGTTGACTATTTTTCAGGAGAGTCAACTTCCTCAGACCTCAGTAGCAGGTCGATACGCCGGATTTCTTCCGCCCCGGCTTCATTATGTAAATTGTCTACTTGAGTCTTATTTATTTTATCTAGACACTGCAGTAGTTGTGAATTAAAGTATGGGATTTTATGTACTTTATTTTAAAGAGATGTATTATATTGAAACTGGATTTGTATAAAGATTATATACATATATGTGATGAGATGAGTTTTGAATTAAATCCAGTTGATATGAAAAATGATATTATGATATTATGATTTTTATTTTCGCTGCATATGATATTTTTATTGTTATTATGGCATGATTTATTTATTTTTTAGGCTTGCTAACGGGTTCCGGATTCGAAAGAATTCCCGTTCCCTAGCGCCGGTCATGACTCCTGTTTGGGTCGTGACAAAGTTGGTATCAGAGCGAAGTTCGTATCAGAGCGGAGTTCTGTGTCAGGGCTTAGTTATGTGAGTTGTGGCCCTAGTTTTAAAGTTGTGTTTTCTGTTGGACTACTGCAGTGTATTAGGTTCGAGTATGTCTTGATGAGTATTCCTTGCTTTAGTTTTCAGCGTTATTCCTCCGTTGTCTGTTTTGTCTGAATCTTTTCGTTTATCTTTTCAGAATGAGGAGGCGAGCGCGTGTCGCTCCACCGGTCGTTGAGGCCGAGGATGATGAGTCTTTTCAGGATGAGGTTTTACCTCCTGAGCAGCCAGTTAGACGTAGAGGTCGTGGCAGAGGTAGACCTCAAGGAGCGGCAGGTCGCCGTAGGCAGAGAGAGTTACAGGACGAGGAGCCTGTTGAGCCTGAGTTTGATGTTCCTGTTCCTCCAGTTGTTCAGCCTGTTCAGCCTGCCTATCAGCAGGGTATGTCTGACCCTGAGGCAGCTTTGTTCTATGCCCGAGTTGGCAGGATTGCTTTTGATGGTACTTCTGATCCTTTAGATTTTCTGCATACGATTGAGACTAGGACTCGAACTGCTCATACCCGAGTACCAGTGGATCATGATCGTTGAGTTGCCTGTTGAGGGACCAGCCTTGGATTGGTTCATTCAGATGATCCAGCCTTATATGATGACGATGACATGGGCTCAGTTTCGAGAGCGATTCATGAGGAGATTTTGTTCAGAGCCTCTTCGTTTGAGCTATCGTCTTCGTTTGACCAGTATTTCTCGTGGAGATCGATCAGTAGAGGAGTATACCCGAGAGTTTCTTCGTCTGGGTAGATATGCTGAGGATCTGATGCGAGATCAGTATTTCGCGGTTACTACCTATGTTACTGGTTTGGGTTCAGCTTTTGCTGGTATGCCTACAGCAGGTCTTACTCTTGAGTCTGTGATTGAGCTAGCTAAGGAGATCGAGTTGAGGTTAGTTAGGCAGGGAGTGATGCCTGATTATTACCAGTTGGGAGTTCAGTCGAGTGGATCGCAGGCTACTCCGTATTCGAGTTTTCATGTTGGTTCGAGTAGTCAGCAGCGAGGTTCGACTCAGCAGAGTCAGAGACAGCAGCAGCGAGTGCATCGGAGCAGTAGACATGGCCGTGGAGGTCAGCGTAGATCGTTCAGATTTGGGTCAGGTGCTTCGAGCAGCAGCAGTGGTCGTAGTTCTGGATCAGCGGCCAGTGTTTGTCAGACTTGTGGTAGAGTCCATCAGGGACCGTGTTATCTGACACCACTGACATGTTTCAGATGCGGACAGACAGGACATTTTGCCAGATCGTGTCCTTATTCTGGGTATCAGCAGCAGCAGATTCCGCGATTCCCCCAGCAGTCGATTGCTAGTGCAGCACCCGTGCCATTTCAGTTGCCACCAGCCCAGCATCAGAGTTCTACTCAGTTTGTTCCACAGCAGAGTCATGGTAGAGATACTAGAGGAGGTGCCAGAGGTGTTGGCCAGGCTTCTACCAGTCAGCAGGGAGGTCGAGGTCAGGCCAGAGTCTTCCATCTGACTCAGCAGGATGCTCAGGCATCTAATGCAGTCGTGGCAGGTATTCTTTCTGTTTGTTACCTGGATGCTTTGGTTTTGTTTGATCCGGGTGCCACGCATTCGTTTGTTTCTCCTATTTTTGCTTCTAAATCTTGTTGGCAAGCTTCGAGGATGGCTTTTCCTTTGTCTGTTGCCACTCCTCTGAGTGATTCTTTGGACGCCGATATTGTTCTTTCTAGTTGTCCAGTTCTCGTGGGAGATAGAGAATTACCCGTTGATTTGATTTTGTTGGATGTGATGGAGTTTGATGTTATTTTGGGAATGGATTGGTTGTCTCAGCACTTCGCCGTGGTTGATTGCAGGAATAAGGAGGTGATTTTCAGAATTCCTGGTGAAGTAGATTTTAAGTTTGTTGGTGATAGGAGTTCAGCACCTCAGAATCTTATTTCGGCTATTTCAGCTAGGAAGTTGTTGAGGAAAGGTTGTCTGGGATTTTTGGCATTGGTTAGGGATACGTCAGTGGAGAAGTTGTCACTCACAGATGTTCCGGTTGCTTGTGAGTTTCTTGATGTTTTTCCCGAGGAGTTGCCAGGTTTACCACCTCATAGAGAGATTGAGTTCTGTATAGATGTGGTACCAGGTACTACTCCTATATCTATGCCACCCTATCATATGGCTCCTGCAGAGTTGAGAGAGTTGAAGGAGCAGTTGCAAGAGTTGTTGGATAAGGGTTTTATTAGACCTAGTGTTTCTCCTTGGGGTGCACCAGTCCTGTTTGTGAAGAAGAAGGATGGTACCCTGAGACTGTGCATTGACTACAGAGAGTTGAATAAGGTGACAGTGAAGAATAAGTATCCTCTCCCGAGGATAGATGATTTGTTTGATCAGTTACAGGGTGCACAGTTCTTTTCTAAGGTTGACTTGAGGTCGGGTTATCATCAGTTGCGGATTAGTGAATCCGATATTCCTAAGACAGCATTCCGCACTCGATATGGTCATTATGAGTTTCTGGTGATGTCTTTTGGTTTGACTAATGCACCAGCAGCTTTTATGGACCTGATGAACAGAGTATTCAGACCGTATGTGGATCAGTTTGTGGTAGTCTTCATTGATGATATACTGGTATATTCAAGGAGTATGGAAGAGCATGTATATCATTTGAGGATTGTACTACAGACACTGAGAGATCATCAGCTTTATGCTAAATTCTCGAAGTGTGATTTCTGGATGGAGAGTGTTTCTTTTCTTGGACACGTAGTGTCTAAAGAAGGTATTCAGGTTGATCCACATAAGGTTGAGGCAGTATCTGAGTGGCCTAGACCTACTTCAGTTACCGAGATTCGGAGTTTTCTAGGTTTAGCCAGGTATTATAGGCGGTTTGTGCAGGATTTTTCCAGGATAGCAGCCCCTATGACTCGCTTGACTCAGAAGAATGTTAGATTCGAGTGGTCAGAAGCTTGTGAGAATAGTTTTCAGTTGTTGAAGGAGAAGTTGACCACAACGCCAGTATTAGCTTTGCCTAATAGTGTGGATAAGTTCACAGTTTACTATGATGCCTCTAGAATTGGTCTTGGTTGTGTGTTGATGCAGAATGGAAGGGTGATAGCCTATGCTTCGAGGCAGTTGAAGAAGCATGAGCAGAACTATCCCACACATGATCTGGAGATGGCTGCAGTGATCTTTGCTTTGAAGATTTGGAGACATTATCTGTACGGGGTGACTTGTGAGATATTTACTGATCACAAGAGCCTTAAGTACATTTTCCAGCAGCGAGATTTGAATTTGAGGCAGAGACGATGGTTGGAACTGTTGAAGGATTATGATTGCGAGATTCTTTACCATCCGGGTAAAGCTAATGTGGTAGCAGATGCCTTGAGTAGGAAGTCCTCAGGTAGTCTTGCTCACATCGGTGTTGAGAGGAGACCATTGATCCAGGAGTTGCATCTGTTGGTGGATCAAGGTCTGATGATGAAGATTAGTAGATCAGGTGGACTGTTAGCTCAGTTTAAAGTACGATCTGTACTGAGGGATAGGATTAAAGCAGCTCAGAGCCAAGATCCTATTCTAGAAGAGCTTACAGAGAATGTCAGAGCAGGGAAGTTCACTGATTTCACACTCGATGATGATGGTGTGTTGTGGATCAGTGGTAGATTGTGTGTTCCTGATGTGGATGACTTGAGAGAGGAGATTTTAGAGGAAGCACATTCTACAGCTTATAGCGTACATCCAGGTGTTACTAAGATGTACCACAGTATCAGAGATCTATACTGGTGGGATGGATTGAAGAAGGATGTTGCTGATTATGTTGCTAAGTGCTTGACGTGTCAGCAAGTGAAAGCCGAACATCAGAAGCCTTCTGGGAAGCTTCAGCCTCTTCCTATTCCCGAGTGGAAGTGGGAAAGGATAGCTATGGATTTTGTGGTCGGTTTACCTCGTTCGAAGGATGGATACGATTCCATCTGGGTGATTGTAGATAGGTTGACGAAGTCTGCACATTTCTTGCCTATGAAAGCCACATATTCAGTCGCTAGATTGGCGAAGTTGTATGTGAAGCATATTGTGTGCCTTCATGGAGTACCTGTGTCCATTGTGTCAGATAGAGGTTCGGTGTTTACTTCTCATTTTTGGCAGAAGTTGCAGGAAGCGATGGGCACTAGGTTGGATTTCAGTACTGCTTTTCATCCTCAGACAGATGGTCAGTCTGAGAGGACGATCCAGACATTGGAAGATATGTTGAGGATGTGTGTCTTGGATTTGGGAGGTAGCTGGGATGATCATTTGTCGCTTGTTGAGTTTGCATATAATAACAGCTACCATAGCAGTATTGGTATGGCACCGTATGAGGCATTGTATGGAAGGAAGTGTAGATCCCCGTTGTGTTGGGATGAGATTGGTGAGAGAGTTTTGACTGGACCAGAGATGGTTCAGGATGCTGCAGAGAAAGTCACCGTGATTAAGCGCAGATTAGAGACCGCAGTTAGTAGACAGAAGAGTTTATGCGGATCCTAGGCGTAGAGATGTGGAGTTTCAGGTTGGAGATTTCGTTTTTCTGAAAGTATCTCCGATGAAGGGTGTGATGAGATTTGGCAGGAAGGGTAAGTTAGCACCGAGATACATTGGACCGTTTGAGATTCTGGAGAGAGTTGGCACTGTTGCATATCGGTTGGATTTGCCTCCGAGTATGTCACAAGTGCATCCAGTATTTCATATCTCGATGTTGAGGAAGTATATCTCAGATCCTTCACACGTGTTGCAACCTGACAGTGTGTAAGTGAGTGAAGATTTGACGTTTGTGGAAGAAACCTGTGGCGATCGTTGATTTTCAAGTTCGACAGTTGCGATCGAAGCAGATTCCGATGGTCAAGGTTCTATGGCGTAGCGACAGAGTTGAAGAGCATACGTGGGAGACTGAAGCTGAGATGCGAGCTTCTTACCCCGTATCTCTTTCCTTCTTGATCTTGTTTTCTGGAATTCGGGGACGAATTCTTGTAAGGAGGGAAGACTGTATATCCCGTGTTTTTAAAATATTTTTACACTGTACCGGGATATGCAGTGTTAATAATTTCTGTACATTATATGATATTTTTACGAGTTAATATGTATTTAAAACCTATTTTAATTACGGTGTATTATTTTCAGTGTTTTACGTAAAATTTTCCCGGGACTTGCATTTTCAGGGAAATTTTCACGTAAACAATTTATTATTAATTATTTTAGATGTATTTACGGACTTGCATGAACTCATACATATTTTTAAATTATTAAATAAAGACTATGTGTGAATATTTAATTAATTAGGTTTTATTATACCCTAATATTTTATTAAGTATTTAATTGTTTTAATTGTTATTTAATTAATTTTATTTGGTATAAATTATTAAAATATTAATATTTTTATGTGTGTGGTGTATATTTGATGTGTGTAATTTAATATTATTTTAATATATAGTATAAAGTATATATATATACATATATACATCAAAAATCAAATAATTTTGAAAATTTACCAAATTGCCCCCGACATTTTCTTCTTCTCTTCTTCTTCTCCTTCCCGCGCCCGATGACCACCACCCACCTCCACCGTCTGTAACTGCCGTTCCTTCAACCGTCGGTGTGCCTCTCGGCTTGCCACCGGTCGCCTCCAGCCGTTTCCCGCCGCCAGCAGCTCCCTTCCCCGGCGCCGGCGAGCTAGTTTTCCATTTTTTGGCCGAAACTTGATCCTTCGTCGTTTCTCCCTCTTCCGGCCACCGTTTTTGACACCACCGGTCTCTTTCTTCTCCTTGAGCTCCGGTGAGTGTGATTCTAGCTTTGGTTTGAGCTAAAATGGTCTAGAATTGCTTAGTTTTCGATTTGTAAATTTCGGTCTATTAGGGTTTTCGATTTTTTTGAGCTTCGAATTGGATGATTCATGGAAAATTCCTTCACAAATGTTGCTCCTAGTAGCTTAATCTTCATGTGTGAATTTTTGTAGAATTTTTGGAGATTTTTTGGATTTTTGGGTATTTTTGAATATTTTAATATTATTTCTAATTTTCGGAAATTAATTATTTAAATTATGAAATTGGAGTTTATGGTTAAATTAGGTGATGAAATGAATTATAGGAATTTATTTGGAATTTTTATGAATTTCTAAGTATTTATTTTTGAATTATTGAAGTTTATGTAATTTTGGAAAAATTAGGTTAAATGTGTTTTTAATGGAAATTAATTGGTTAATTGAGTTTAAATATTGATATTATTGATAAATATGTTGAGAAAATTAATTTTGGGTAATTGTATGATTTTTGGTGAATTTTTGAAGTAATTTAGGTATATTTATATATATAAGGGTATTTTGGTAATTTTACCCTAAATTGTCTAAAAATGTAATTTAATTGGTTTTAATATTTATTTAAGGTATAAAAATGATTTCTACAAATTATTTAGTATTTTTAACTAATTAAAACTATTTTTCGGAATTATTTTCAATTATATATATAATATACGGTTTTTCTAATAAAATGAGTTTTAATCGGTTTTTATAGTGTTTCAAGGTTAATTATGTAATTTTTACCTATAAAATGTATTTCTGTGATTTAAGGATATGTTCGGTATATCGGGAATCATTCTGTGCTTGTGGACCCCCGGTTGGTGGACTGTAGTTTGGAGTCCGACCGTGGGATTTTGATTGTGTTGAGCTTGTATTTCGAAGTGTGTTTCTTTGCAGGGTCGGGTCTACTCTTTTGAGTAGAGAGATGTCCATTTTACAGGGGAGGTTCTGCCGAATTTTTGGTAGAATTCTCGTAAAACGTGATATCTAGTCGAACCCTAATTTTCGATTCTGTGTTTAATACTCTAGATTGAATTCTAGGATTTCTGTTAGGTTTATTCTAATGTCGGTTATTTATTGCTTGTTTAGTTGCGCCGAGACCGAGGGCTAGTGGACCAGGCCCGTCGGACCTGTCTCGTGGAGCGCATTAGGTGAGTTACTATATTATATATATATGCTTAGGATGCATGATTTAGAAAATGCATGTTTTATTTTGACTGAATATGCATAAATAATGTGATTTTATTCAAGTATATTTTTGGTATATAATAAATTATATATATGTTTTGTTAATAAAATATATTTAAAAATGTTTTTAAATATATTTTTAGTTTAAATTCATGATTTGATTGGATTTATTTGACATATATATACTCAAAATATACCTGGTTTATGTTTTGGTATATTTTTGGTATATATATGGTTTATATTGTTATTTCATTTATATTCATGCATCATTTATTTTTGTGAATGAATGTTTTATATTTAAGAATGAAGGATATCAATAGAACGTGCTACCTAGTGGGCAGCACTAGGACCGAGTACGTACCGGTACGCCTATAGCTTTAGGCTATATTACTAACTATTTGTGGATATTGATTTGATTATGATTATTGATATGTGAGATTGATTTGGGTGTGATTGCTGGAGCTCGGTTGACCAAGTGTCTCGGGGCCAATCACACTGGCAGTCAGACTGCTGGAGCTCGGTTGACTTAGTGTCTCGGGGCCAGTCTACTGTCCAAATGGATTAAGTGGATATATTTGGAATAAGTGAGCCTGCATGGCCAGAGTGTTGTTTAACACTATTTTCTGAGGTTGCGATATTCTAGGGTTCTATGTGATCCTTCATAAAAGAGGTTTTTCAGATAAAATATATAAAATGATTTTTATTGCATCTGTGTGCAATTGCTTGTATATATACATATTATATACTGTTGACTGTATGCATTATCACTTAGTGTGTATGTATATATATTATAGTAATTCACTCAGTGAGGTCTAACTCCCCTCCGTTGACTATTTTTCAGGAGAGTCAACTTCTCAGGAGAGTCAACTTCCTCAGACCTCAGTAGCAGGTCGATACGCCGGATTTCTTCCGCCCCGGCTTCATTATGTAAATTGTCTACTTGAGTCTTATTTATTTTATCTAGACACTGCAGTAGTTGTGAATTAAAGTATGGGATTTTATGTACTTTATTTTAAAGAGATGTATTATATTGAAACTGGATTTGTATAAAGATTATATACATATATGTGATGAGATGAGTTTTGAATTAAATCCAGTTGATATGAAAAATGATATTATGATATTATGATTTTTATTTCCGCTGCATATGATATTTTTATTGTTATTATGGCATGATTTATTATTTTTTTGGCTTGCTAAGGGTTCCGGATTCGAAAGAATTCCCGTTCCCTAGCGCCGGTCATGACTCCTGTTTGGGTCGTGACATGCATCAAGTTGATCCCCTGCAAAATCATATATTAGTTAATTTATAGCTATTGATTTCATTTCCGTGGGAATTTATTGAGAATGTATTTGTTAAAATTTCAGAGGAACCTTAATTATATATGTATACTTCAATTAATATCTATATCATGTGAATAAGAAAATTTAAAACAATTGTAAATTAAATCTAAATACAAATGTAAATTAAGTAATATATACATATGTAAACTGAGCTTATTATTGGTTTACATATGTGTCACGACCCAAAACAGGGGGCCATGACCGGCACTAGGAAACGGGAATTCTTTCGAATCCGGAACCCGTAGCAAGCCTTAAAATAAAAGCATGTAATAAAATAAAATAAATAAATTATTTATACAACGGAATATTGAATCTCGAATAATAAAATAACTTCTCAACATCCTTAATATCATAAAATCACATCTTATATATAATAAAATCTTTTTAATACAAATATTCAGAGTAACACTTTGAATTCAAAATCTCATACAAGTATAATAATAAATATAACCCACAACAGATTTAAATACAACCACTATTGCAGTGTCTAGAGTACAAAATAAAACTCAAGTAAGCGATTTACATAATAAGGTCGGAGCGGAAGAAATCTGGCGGACAGGTCTACTGCTGAGGTCTGAAGATGAAAACTCTCCTAAAAAATATCAATAGAGGGGAGTCAGACCTCACTGAGTGAATTATTATAATATATATACGTGCATAACTAAATGTCAAATGTAATCACTCAAAGGTATATATAATAAATATATATATAGGCAAATACACACAGATGTAAAGAAAAATCATTTTTATAATGAAAACCGCCGGTTTATGAAGGATCAAATAGAACTCTATATTTTCGCAACCTCAAATATCAATA
>CANTUR010002295.1:32500-82682 GCA_947683625.1 Mallotus nudiflorus
AAACAAAATATAAAGTTTGACTTATTTACATCCTTGCCATCGTCTCCTTCTTCAACCCGACGCACGCCTCCATCGCCAACCACCATCTGTCACACCGTTCACTCACCGTCGGTGTGCCTCCCGACGTGCCACCTCCTTCCTCCAGCTGTTCCGCCGCCAGTAGAGCCCATTTTCGATGTCGGAGGAGCTCGATATCGCCGGAAAGTCGAAATTCATTCTCACCATCGTTCACAGCATTTTCGGCCATCGTTTTTGACACCGCCAGTCTCTATATTCTCCTTGAGCTCCGGTGAGTGTGATTCCAAGCTTTTTTTCACTTAAAATGGTCTAGATTTGCCTAGGTTTCGATTTTTGCAATTCGGCCATTTTAGGGTTCTTGATTTTTTTGAGCTTCAATTGATTGATTCATGAAAAATTCCTTCACAAATTTTTTTCCCCTTAGCTTAATATACATGTGTGAATTTTTTGTAGAATTTTTGGAAACTATTTTGATTTTTGGGTATTTTTGAATATTTTATTATTATTTTCTAATTTTCGAAAATTAATTAAATAAATTATGAAATTGTGTTTTATGATAATTATAGGTGTTGAAATGAATTATATAAATTTATTTGGAATTTTTATGAATTTCTATGTATTTATTTTGAATTTAATTAATTTATGTAATTTTGATAAAATAGGGTTAATTGTGTTTTTAATTGAAATTAATTAGTTAATTAAGTTTATTTAGTGATATTATTGATAAATATGTTGAGGAAATTAATTTTGTGTAATTATATTATTTTTGGTGAATTTTTGGATTAATTTTAGTATATTTATATATATAGGGGTATTTTGGTAATTTTGCCCTAAATTGGCTAAAAATGTAATTAAATTGGTTTTAATAGTTATTTAGGGTATAAAAATCATTTCTACAAATTAGTTAGTATTTTTAACTAATTAAAACTATTTTTTGTAAATTATTTTCAATTATATATATAATATACGATTTTTCTAAATAAATGAGTTCTTATCGATTTTCGTTGTGTTTTAGGGTTAATTATGTAATTTATACTTATAAAATGTATTTCTGTGATATAAGGGTATTTTTGGTATTTCTATATTATTTTGTGAATTGTGGACCCCGGTCGATAAACTATAGTTTGGAGTCCGACTGAGGGGTTGTGGATGTGTTTCTGTGTCTATTTTTGAAGTGTGTTTATTTGCAGGGCTAACTCTACTCTTTGAGTAGAGAGATGTCCGTTTTACAGGGGAGGTTCTGCCGGATTTTTGGTAGAATTCTCGTAAAACGTGATGTCCGGTCGAACCCTAATTCTGATTCTGTGTCTAATATTCTAGATCGAGTTTTTAGGATTTTTTGTTAGGTTTATTCTGATGTCTGTTATTTTGTTTGTTTAATTGTGCGGAGACCGAGGCCTAGTGGACCAGGCCCATCGGACCCATCTTGAGGAGCACACTAAGTGTGAGTTACTATTCTATATATATATGCTTTAGGGTGCATTATTTAGAAATGTATGTGTTATTTTGATTAAATATGCATAAATAATTCAATTGGTATTTAAGTTTATTTTTAGTTTATTTTCGGTATATTTTGGTATATTTTCAAATTATATGCATGTTTTATTAATAATTATTCTTAAAATATTTTTATCTATATCCTTAGTATATTCTTAGTTTATTTTGTAATTATATTGGATTTATTTGACGTATATATACTCGAAATATACCTGGTTTACTTTTGGTATATTTCTAGTATATATATAGTTTATGTGGTTATTTTATTCAATTCATGCATCATTTACTTTTATGAATGTATGCTTTATATTTTAATAAAGGATATCGATAAAACGTGCTACCTAGTGGGCAGCACTAGGATCGAGTACGTACCAGTACGCTTATAGCATTTAGGCTATATTACTAACCATTTGTGGATATTGATTGGATATGATTATTTGATGTGTGATATGATTTGGGAGTGTGATTGCTGGAGCTCGGTTGACCAAGTGTCTCGGGGCCAATCACACTGACAGTCAGACTGCTAGAGCTCGGTTGACTTAGTGTCTCGGGACCAGTCTACTGTCCAAATGGATCAAGTGAATATATTTGGAATAAGTGAGCCTGTATGGCTAGAGTGTTGTCTAACACTGTTTTGAGGTTGCGAGATTCTAGGGTTCTATTTGATCCTTCATAAATAGTGATTTTCAATAAAATATATAAAATGATTTTATTGCATCTGTGTGTATTTGCTTGTATATATACGTATTATATATATACTTTTGGTTGTGTGCATTGACATTTAGTATGCATGTATATATATTATAGTAATTCACTCAGTGAGGTCTGACTCCCCTCTGTTGACCATTTTTCAGGAGAGTCTTCTTCGTCAGACCTCAGTAGCAGGTCTGTACGCCGGATTTCTTCCGCCCCGGCTTTACTATGTAAACTACTCACTTGAGTTTATTTTATTGATCTAGACACTGTAGTAGTCGTAAAAATTGTTAAAAGATATTGTATTATATTTGTATGAGTTATGTATTATATTTGAACTGGAACTTGTACTAAAAGTTTATTTATATATGGCACGGATGTTGATTTAATTTCAGTTGATGCAAAAATTATTTTAATGTATATAATTTTATTTCTGTTGCATTAAGTGTTATTATTATTATTGTATGTTTTATTTTATTTTTAGGCTTGCTACGGGTTCCAGATTCGAAAGAATTCCCATTCCCTAGCGCCAGTCATGGCCCCTGTTTTGGGTTGTGACAAAATAGAAGGTGCTAGAATTGGGCTAGTTGGTAGCCATCAAATAAAAAAAAAAAGAAAACTTACGCATAGAAAAGACGTGGGAAGAAAGGACAAAAAAAAAATAAGAAGAAGAAAGAGAGGAGTCTGAAGTTCGAATTAAGTATGAACAATAATCTTATTTAATCTATATCTTGAGTTTTGTAATTCCAAATTAGGTTCCTTTTTCTTATAAATAGAATTTGAGATGTCTACTACAAAACTTATAGAAATGGTGGAAATCTAATTCTTTTATTTTGATGGTTATTTTTTGCTGAACATTTTATTGCTCAATTTCCATGGCTGGTTTGAGCATGGTAGATTATTTGTTAGGGTTCTTTCTCTATACACCTCTAATTAAAATAAAATTAATTTTAAATTACTTTAGACACATAGATATTGTGATATGAAAAGTTTCATTTTAAGATTTATTGTATAGAATTTTTGGTGAATTTTCAAATTCAGCCTATTAAATCTATTATAGTTGGTAGTCTTACATGCTTAAGTAATTTAATGATATTATAATGCTAGATGAGGTTGTATTATTATTAAGTGTTTTAAAAAAAGTAAATTTTGATCTATTTCAGCTAAAAAAAAATTGAAAAAGAGGCTATCACACAAGAAAATTCAAGCAAAAACAAAGAAATAATAATGGTACATGAATAACTTAATGTTCTATGTGAATATAACACTTAAAATAAATAATTATAAATTTATTTGTTAAGCTGATTGGATGAGAGAAATATATGTGTTCTAATTGATAAATGCTAATTTTTTATTATTGTGTTGATGATTGATTGTACTTGAGATTACATTTTACATACGAATGAGATTGTACATATCAATAATGGTTGCTAAATTGGGGTAACCTATTTGGGTGAGAACATATGTTATAACCTGAGTTTTTAAATTATTTTAATATAAAATAGGATATGCAGTGTTAATAATTTCAAATAATTTTTGATTATTTATTGATTATGAGTTATATTATTATTATTTTATGTTAATTAGGGTTTTGATATATATTTATTTTAAGATTAGTTTGGGATAATTTATTTGTGTAATATATATATCTTATTTTAAATAATATTTAACTTAGTGTATTTTATTTTATTAAATCATATTATTTTATGCATTATTGTTTTATGTAAATATTGTTTAATATAATAATAATATATATTGTTTAATATTGTTTAAATTTGTGGTGTGTAAATATTGTTTAATATAATAATATATATTATAATATATAGTTTATTAATTTTTAATATAAAGTTCTATTAATATATATATATATATATATATATATATACATACAAAAACACAAAAAACACCTCCCTATTTTCCCATTTTCCTTGATCACCCTCCCCCTCCCTCATTGTCCGTCTGATCTCCGACCGTCAGTGTGCCTCCTTGCCCTCTGCCGCCAGACAGCTAGCTCCACTGTCTTCCTCCATCTTCTCCAGCGTCGTTTGGAGCTATCGAGGCTGAGAAATCCGAAACTTTAGCCATCTCCGTTCATCACGATTCTGGCCACCTCCTTCAACACCATCGGTCTCTTTCCCTTCCCTGAGCACCGATGAGTGTGTTTCTAAGTTTTGTTTTACTTAGTTTGGCCTAGATTTTGATGGTGATCGATTTTGAGTTTCGGCCATCTAGGGTTTTTCCATTTTTCTGAGCTTGATTTCTTGTGATTCATGAGAAGTGCCTTAACAAATGTTGTTCCCCTTAGCTTAATCTACATCCTAGAATTTTGTGTAATTTTTGGGAATTATTTTGATTTTTATTAATTTTTGATTATTTTATTATTTTCGTAAATTAATTAAATAAATTATGAAATTGTGATTTTTGGTGGTTAATATTAATTTTATAATTTAATTTATAACTTTTGTTTATTTTGTGTGATTTTTATAATTATTTTTAATTGATGTTATTTTTGGAAATTTAGGTTAAATATATATTTTGTTAGTAATTATTGGTTAATTAAGTATATCTGTTGATTTTAGTGAATAATATGTTGAGAAAATAATTTTTGAGTATTTATATAATTTTTATTGAATTTTTGAATATTATTAGTATTTTATGTGTATTTTTATATATTAGGGGTATTTTGGTAATTTGGTGATGATTTTGGTTAAATATTAAATATAAATTGGTTTTAATAATTATTTGAGGTACAAAAATGATTTTTATGAATTAATTACTAATTTTAACTAATTAATACTATCTTTCAAAATTATTTTCAAATTATATATAAAATACTATATTTGTAAATAAATAGATTTTTAGTAATTTTTAATATGTTTTTGGACTAATTAAGTAATTTGGATTTATAAAATGAATTTTTATTAATATTTGTGAAATTACTGAGAAATGTCGATTTTTAATAATATTATATTATTATTAGGATTTTTAAGTAATTATCGGTAAAATAATTACCTTTGGTGTTTTAATATTTAAATTGCTATATTTTGGTACTTAAAGGGCATTTTTGGTATTTATTGAATTTTAATATATTTTATTGTATTTTGTTGTGAATTGTGGACCTCGGTCAGGGGAATTTGTAGTTTGGGGTCCCGACCGAGGAGTTGTGAAAATTCTGGTTCGAAGTGTATTTTTCTTGCAAGACCGGCTCTACTTTTTAAGTAGAGAGATGTCCATTTTACAGACGAAGTTTTGCTAAATTTTTGATAGAATTCTCGTAAAATGTGACATTGGGTCTAATTCCTATTCTTTGTCTATGTTAGTAATCCTAGATCGAGTCTCTAGATGTTAAGTTAGATTTATTCTGATTTTTTTGCTATTATTTTATTATTAGTTGCATCGAAACCGAGGCCTAGTAGACCAGGCCCATCGGACCCGTCTCGAGGAGTGCACAACTGTGAGTTGTTATTTTATATATGTGTGCATTTAGGTTGCATGTTTTTAAAAATATATGTTTTAATTGTATGATTTATGCATAAACGACTTAATAAATGCTTAAGTATGTTCTAGGTATATTTTTAGTATATTTTCGGTATATTATGAAATAAATGTATGTTTTTATTTTTAATTAAATCTAGATTACTTTCAAATATATCATTGATTTAATTTAATATATTCCATGATTTATGTGAATTGATTTTACGTATATATACTTGAAATATACTTAGTTTATTTTAAGTATATTTCTAGTATATATATGGTTTATAATGTTATTTATAATGATATCATGCATCATTATTTTATGAATGAAACGAGTTATTTTTAATGAAGGATATCAATAGAACGTGCTTCCTAGTGGACAACACTAGGATTGAGTATGTATTGGTACGACGATAGATTGTAGGTTAAATTACTAACCTATTTGTGGATCATGACTTGATTGATTTGATTTTTGTGTGAGGTGAATGAGTGTGATTGCTGGAGCTCAGTTGACTTAGTGTCTCGAGGCCAATCACACTGACAATTAGACTGTTGGAGCTCGGTCGACTTAGTGTCTCGGGGCTAGTCTACTGTCAATAAGGATTAAATGAATTTATTTGGAAACAAATGAGCCTGTATGTATAGAGTGATGTCTGTTGATATTTGAGGTTGCGATCATTTAGGGTTCTATTTGATCCTTCATAACTGATGATTTTCAGTATTATTATAAAAATGATTTTCTTTGCATTTGTGTGTACTTGCTTGTATATATTTATTGTATATACTTTTGAGTGTCTGCATTTGACATTTGATAATGTGTGTATATATATTATAATAATTCACTCAGTGAGGTCTGACTCCCCTCCGTTGATGTTTTTACATGAGAGTCTTCTTCTTCAAACCTCAGCGGTAGACCTATCCGTCGGATTTATTCCGCTCTGGCTCTATTATGTAAATTACTTACTTAAGTTTTATTTTGTACTCTAGACACTATAGCAGTAATTGTATTTGATTCTATCAAAACTTGTATTTGTATTTATGCATGTATGAGATTTTAATTCAGAGTGTTACTCTGAAGTATTGTATTAAAAGATTTTATTTGTGATATGAGATGTGATATTATTTTATTAAAGGCAAAATGAGGGATTTATTTTATTATTTGAGATTTAATTTTCACTGAATAATATTTTATTTATTTTATTTTATTGCATGCTTTTAATTTTAAGGCTTGCTACAGGTTCCGGATTTGAAAGAATTCTCGTTCCTTAGTGTCAGTCATGACCCCCGATTTGAGTTGTGACAATATAATACTTGTTGAAGCCATATCTGGAGTTTTATAACTTTAAATAGGTGCTGTTTATTCCTATAAAAACTTTAAGATATTATCTACAAAATTGATAGAAATAGAGGAAGCTTAATTTTTCTGTTTTCATGGCCAATTTTTGGCAATACTTTATGTAGCTTAGTCTTTAATGACATATTGATTGTAATATCCCGTGTTTTTTTAAAATATTTTTACACTGTACCGGGATATACAGTGTCAATAATTTTTATGCATTATACGATATTTTTATGCGTTGATATGTATTTTAAACCTATTTTAATTACTGTGTTTTATATACAGTGTTTTACGTAAAATTTTCCCGGGACTTTCATTTTCGGGGAAATTTCCACGTAAACAATGTATTATTAATTATTTTAAATGTATTTACGGGTTTGCATGAACTCATACATATTTTTAAATTATTAAATAAAGCTTGTGTGTGTATATTTATTTAATTAGGGTTTATTATTACCCTAATATTTTATTATTTATTTATTATTATTTGATTATTTTATTTATTATTAAATTATTAAAATTTATTATTTTATTATTATTTATTTATTAATATTTAATTATTTTAATTTATTTTATTTTTTTTCTTTTTTCTTTTTTCTTTTTCTTTTCCTTTTTCTTTCTTTTTCTTTTTCTTTCTCTTTCCTTCTTCTTTCTTTTTCTTTTTCTTCTTCTTCTTCTTCTTCTTCCCGCGGGCGCCGGCCACTTTTCCTCACCGCCGTTTCTCCCTCCTCCGGCCACCGTTTTCGACACCGCCGGTCTCTATCTTCTCCTTGAGCTCCGGTGAGTGTTATTCTAGCTTTGGTTTGAGCTAAAATGGTCTAGAATTGCTTAGGTTTTGAGTTGAAGTTTTCGGCCACTTTTGGTTTTTGATTTTTTTGAGCTTCGATTTGGATGATTCATGGAAACTTCCTTCACAAATGTTGTTCCTGGTAGCTTAATCTTCATGTATGAATTTTTGTAGAATTTTTGGAGGTTGTTTGGATTTTTGGGTATTTTTGAATATTTTAATATTATTTTCGAATTTTCGGAAATTAATTATTTAAATTATGAAATTGGAGTTTATGGTTGAATTAGGTGTTGAAATTAACTATAGGAATTTATTTGGAATTTTTATGAATTTCTAAGTATTTATTTTTAATTATTGAAGTTTATGTGATTTTGTAAAATTAAGTTAATTGTGTTTTAAATTGAATTTAATTGGTTAATTGAGTTTAATTATTGATATTATTGATAAATATGTTGAGAAAATTAATTTTGGATAATTGTATGATTTTTGGTGAATTTTTGAAGTAATTTAGGTATATATATATATATAGGGGTATTTTGGTAATTTTACCCTAAATTGTCTAAAAATGTAATTTAATTGGTTTTAATATTTATTTAAGGTATAAAAATGATTTCTACAAAATATTTAGTATTTTTAACTAATTAAAACTATTTTTCGGGAATTATTTTCAATTATATATATAATATACGGTTTTTCTAATAAAATGAGTTTTAATCGATTTTTACAGTGTTTCAAGGTGAATTATGTAATTTCTATGTATGAAATGTATTTTTATGATTTAAGAATATTTTTGGTATATTTGTATATATATTCTGTGTTTGTGGACCCCGATCGACAGATTGTAGTCTGGAGTCCGACCGAGGGGTTGTGATTGATTGTGGTGTTTATTTTTGAAGTGTATTTTCTTTGCAGGGTCGGCTCTACTCTTTTGAGTAGAGAGATGTCCGTTTTACAGGGGAGGTTCTGTCGGATTTCCGGTAGAATTCTCGTAAAACGTGATATCCAGTCGAACCCTAATTTCCGATTCTGTGTTGAATACTCTAGATTTAATTCTAGGATTTCTGTTAGGGTTATTCTGATGTCGATTAATTATTTCTTGTTTAGTTGCGCCGAGACCGAGGGTTAGTGGACCAGGCCCGTCGGACCCGTCTCGTGGAGCGCATTAGGTGAGTTACTATATTATATATATATGCTTAGGATGCATGATTTAGAAAATGCATGTTTTATTTTGACTAAATATGCATAAATAACATGATTTATATTCAAGTATATTTTTGGTATATAATAAATTATATACATGTTTTATTAATAAAATATATTTAAAATGTTTTTAAATATATTTTTAGTTTAATTCATGATTTGATTGGATTTATTTGACATATATATACTCAAAATATACCTGGTTTATGTTTGGTATATTTTCGGTATATATATGGTTTATATTGTTATTTCATTTATATTCATGCATCATTTATTTTTGTGAATGAATGTTTTATATTTAAGAATGAAGGATATCAATAGAACGTGCTACCTAGTGGGCAGCACTAGGACCGAGTACGTACCGGTACGCCTATAGTATTTAGGCTTTATTACTGACTATTTGTGGATATCGATTTGATTATGATTATTGATATATGTGAGATGTGGTTTGGGTGTGATTGCTGGAGCTCGGTTGACCAAGTGTCTCGGGGCCAATCACACTGGCAGTCAGACTGCTGGAGCTCGGTTGACTTAGTGTCTCGGGGCCAGTCTACTGTCCAAATGGATTAAGTGGATATATTTGGAATAAGTGAGCCTGTATGGCCAGAGTGTTGTTTAACACTATTTTCTGAGGTTGCGATATTCTAGGGTTCTATGTGATCCTTCATAAAAGTTGATTTTCAGACAAATATATAAAATGATTTTTCTGCATCTGTATGCATTATCACTTAGAGTGTATGTATATATATTATAGTAATTCACTCAGTGAGGTCTGACTCCCCTCCGTTGACTATTTTTCAGGAGAGTCAACTTCCTCAGACCTCAGTAGCAGGTCAATACGTCGGATTTCTTCCGCCCCGGCTTCTTTATGTAAATTGTCTACTTGAGTCTTATTTATTTTATCTAGACACTGCAGTAGTTGTAAATTAAAGTATTGGATTTTATGTATTTGTTTTAAAGAGATGTATTATAGTAAAACTGGATTTGTATAAAGATTATACATTTATGAGATTATATATGTGATGTGATGAGTTTTGAATTGAATCCAGTTGATATGGATGATATTGTAATATTTATGATTTTTATTTTCCGCTGCATATTATATTTTTATTGTTATTATTGCATATTTATTTTATTTTTAGGCTTGCTACGGGTTCCGGATTCGAAAGAATTCCCGTTCCCTAGCGCTGGTCATGGCCCCTATTTTGGGTCGTGACATTGATCATGATGGAATGTTTTTGATTTTTCTTTTTTTATATATATCCAATTGATGTAAAATCAAATTCAAATTAATGTAGATTTATTATACTATTGATATGGAGAATATGCCTTTAATATTCATAATGTGGAATTTTTGGTGTATTTTTTGAATTTGCACTATCAATTATGCCATGTTGAATTATGGTATATTTCAGTATATTTGTGGTATCTTATTTTTTTCTTATATGTTATAGGGAAGATATTAATTGATTTTATGGAGTGATATGTGATGTATTTAATTAATGATGAGTTGAATAAAGTGTTATGATAGTGTGGTGAATTCTTGATGTATATGAATATCAGAAATATGGTTGAATGAAAAAGAGGACGCAGTGCTACTTATAAATGAGGTAGGGCTATATGTGATATGAAATCCCTTTATATGCCATAAAAAGGCATAAAACTATATATATAGAGATGGAACAAGATTATGACAGGGTTGTGTGAGTATGAGGATCCATGAATGAAATTTTTTTTTAATCACATATAATTCACAAGTACATTGCTATCCAAAAGAAAATATTATGCTATCACAATTATGTGCATGCTAAAAGTACATTGCTATCCAAAAGAAAATACTATGCTATTACGATTTTGTACATACTATAAGTTCATTGTAGTCCAAAAGAAAACACTATGATTATAGCAATGTTGTGTGCGTTATAGAATTCCTTTGATAAGCCAACCAAAGACTAAAGAAATATGTTGTACATACTATGCTACTAAGACTATATACATACTATAAATTATAGTTAAACATTAAATGGATTGATAATTGATAATACTATATATTTGAATGTGTTATTTTTCATAGAATATTATGTTATTCATTTACTGAGTTGCAGGCTCACTCCTCTGCATTATTTTTCAGGACTAGAAGAATTGTAATTTATCTTGAAGAAACATTTGCATCAATTGCACTAGCATTGTGTTAGGGGGGTCAGCAGGAGGTCGTCTTCAGTTTTATATAATGTAACATGCTCAGTAAATTTTCATAATTTGTATTAAGGCCAGTGTATTATTTATAAATAACATATGAAAGATGTGAACTGTTTGATGTTGTAAGTCTTTGTGGCATGTGTTATGTGCTATTTATATAAATAGTTTTATAAATATTCACTCATGAACTAAAATTTGATTTTAATGGATATATTATTCATTAGTCACATGCATATAATGTATGTTTGGCATTCTTAATAGGTGTCACAGATGGTGTTAGCCTCATGTATTGGAAATCGTCAAATAGCAACAAACACAGGATCCAAATTGTCAAAAAAGTGAAACACATACTTAATATTGCAAAACCTTGAAACCATGTGGTAGTTTTCCATAATTTTCCTTACTTGTTTTTAGTTAAGTCATATAATGTGTCAAACTCATTTAATGGCGTTAGCCTCATATATTTTAAATTGTTAAATGACGATAAACACAAGACTCAAATTGTCAAAAAATGAAACAAATACTTAACACTACAAAACCTTAAAAATCATAAAGTGATTTTCCATACTTTCCCCTTAAAAATATCAAAAGTCTATTGGAGTTGTACAAATTTCTTTGCTCTTTATATTTAAAGATTCTTTAATTTGCTCTTTATGTGCAAAAGATGCTTTTAAAATAAAGACTACTATTAGAGATGTTGCAATAACACTTCTCCAACTCATACGTTCTTTTTCAGTTATTTTATTTATTGAACTTCCAAAGCATTGAGATTTTTGTATTATACAATGAAGTATTTTTCTTCTTGTTTTAACCTTTATGCATATAATCCTAAAAAGATTAATTGTGTTTTTTAGCTAGCTTATGAGGAGTATCATAATTATTCATAAATACATAATGTTGATTTTTTTTTGAAAAACAAAAGCCATGTTATAATCATCTTATAATGACAATCGTAAATTGGTGGTAGTCGATATCAAATATAAATAAATATCTTACATCCTAACCTTTTAGATTCTAATTATGAGGGTATTTTTCTTTTGATTTTATTAGTTCTTATTGATTGGGGCTATCAAAGAAATATTGATTATCTATAGATGTGAATCCAATCAGTAAAAAATCAAGGTTGTTATATATATATATATATATATATATATATATATATATATATATATATATATATATATATTGAAAATGTTAAATGTAGCAACCTGCTATTCAAAGCGGGCTGCAAAATGATTGAAAGGTCAGATTGAAATATGTAATAATCTGAATATTTTTAAACTATATTTTTTATATATAAATATTGAGAATTATTAATATTATTATTTTTACATCATTTTTATTTTATGCACTTACTTTATTATTTTAATTGTCCAAATATTTATTTATAGCATTATTTTACTAGAGTTAGTATTATTATTATTGTTGTGGTATATATATATATATATATGTGTGTGTGTGTGTGTGGTTGAGTAATTTTGACAACAATTATTATTATTATTATTATTATTATTATTATTATTATTATTATTATTATTATTATTATTATTATTATTATTATTATATTTGAATATAAGTGATAGAGTTCCCATTTTCAATCCATTTTTCCCCTTCTCCTTGATGTCCTGTGTGCCCTCTTCCTCTCCAATTTTTTGTCCAAATTCTTCCCCTACTACCTCCTTTTATTTTCGCCAGCAGCCATATCCCTGTCCTTCCTTCTTCCTCGCACCAAACAACAGTAGCCTCTTATGCCAACATCAGCAACAACATGCAGAGAAGCAGCGCCAAACAGTAGCAGCGAAAGCAGCAGCAAGTCCAGTAACATGAAGCAGCAGTAGATCAACAGCCCTGGTTCCTTCAGTAGCCCTTCCGTGCATTTGATTTTCAGTTGTAGGTGAGTTTTAGCTTAGTTAGTTTTAGGTTGTTGTAATTGATTTCTGGTTGATCTTAGTGGTTAGGTAGTTAATTTTAATTATTTGTCAGGTTGATTTTTAGTTGTTTAAGATTGTTGTTAGTTGATTTAGTTGATTTTGTATTGGTTTAATATTTTTGTTGATTTTTATCATATTTACTAATTACCCAAAATTTTATTTTAATTATGTGGTTAATTTTTGGGTTGATCTATACATATATTAGTTGATCTAAATTATTTGGGGTTAATTTTGGTTAAGAGTATATAAAAAATTGATTTAGATTAATTAAATTGATTTTAAGGAATTTTTGTATATTTATTTGGGTATTTTAAGTTTTATGTATATTTTTTAATGTGGTTAATTAATTATTTTTGGTTGAATATTTGAGTAAATTAGTGTTAGTATATTATGTTAGTAATTTTAGTAGTGATAAAATAATTTTTCATAATTTATTTAATTTTTTTAGAAATTATTATTATTATGTGAATTTTGAAATAATAGGTAAATGGTATGTTTTTGTTGATATTATAATTAAATACTATGTTTTAGTTAATTTTGAGATAAAATGTGGTATGAAAATAATTTTTATAAATTATTTATTATTTTTAGTTAATTAATACTAACTATTTTTGAAAATTTATTCAAAATTTAGTTATTTATTATTTTGTGGTTAAAATGAGTTTTAATATTATAGTATATTTAAACTATTTGGGCAATTATAGTTTGAATTTGACTATATAATGTTGAATATTTGGAAAGTTGGGTTTTTATTAATATTATATAATTATTTGAAATTTATTAAATTATGGTAGAAAATAATTTTATTTAGTGTTTTAAAAATTTAATAAATTATATTATGATTTATTATTAATTTTTATAGTTTTTGGTGATTTACTATATTAATATTTAATATTTGCTTATTTGTACTTTTGTGAACCTCGGTTAGGAATTTTGTACTTCGGGGTCCCAACTCGAGGTGTTGTGCCACTGTGAAATTTTGAAGTGTGTTTGTTTGCAGAATTGACTCTACTTCGATAGAGGGATGTCTATTTTACAGAGAAAACTCTACCGAATTTTTGGTAGAATTTTCGTAAAACGTGACACCGGGCCAATCCTAAAATTGTTATTTTGAATTTGAATCGAGTCTTCCTTAGAAACTCTAGAAGTTAGGTTTCTATTTTTTGATTGTCATTTTCCTTTTCTGTCTTTTAGCCGCCCCTCCAGTCGCGTCTACCAATCGAGGTCGGACATGACATGCTAGAGGAGCACCTTTATCCTGTAAGTTAATATTTGATTTGAGTGTCGGGTCTTTTTATTTAAATCATATTAAATTCTGATGAATTTAATTTTATGAGATTCTAGGTGGCATTCTTCATATGATATTGCATGATTTAATTTATAGTTGATTTATTTTATTGTTATTTATTGTAATTTCCCTCATTTTATTTATTTTCTATAAATCATGGTAGAATGAGCTACCTAATGGGTTTCATTAGGACTGTGTGCGCACCAGTAATATATGTGATTATTATATTACTGGGGCCGATGGTCTGGTGATGCTTTGCTCTCAGACACCGCCAGTAGTATAATATTTTTTATTTAATATATACTGGGGCCGAAGGTCTGGTGATGATTTGCTCTTAGACATCGCCAGTATAATTTGGATTATTATTTATTAAATCATTGGGGCCAATGGTCTGGTGATGCTTTGCTCTCGGACACTGCCAGTGATATTGGTTTAAGTGATATGACTACAGCTGTGTATTTTGATGATGTTTTGCTCTCGGGATCCGGTAGTTTTGGATATAAGTGAGTCGTGTGACTGTTATAAAATTGATAAATCAGGTTCTACCAAATTTTTTTATATTGAAATGTTTTAAAAAGGCATTTAAATATTTGTTTCTTCCCTTTGAAAAAAATGAATTTATTATATGTGTATTAAATGGTTTGAATAAAGTTATAATTATATTATATTTCCATAAAAATTTATTTTTAATGAGATTTTCAAACCGCATTCATTTCTTGATTAACTTACTCAGTAAGGTCTGACTCCTCTCAATTTATTTTTTTCAGGAGTTTGGGATTTTTCTGTCATGCCTACTTCTCTTCGCCGTGTAGCTTCGTCACTGGCTATTCTATGTAGGTCTACTTAGTTGTGTTGTATTTATATTCATGTACCACAGTAGACAAAATTGTATAATTGCATATTTTATTTGGGATATCATGTATTTATAATATTGTGTATAGAGACATTATTTGTATAACTGATGTTTATTTGTTTTATACATTATGATATTATGGTTTAAATTATACTGAAAAAAATCAGTTTGATAATGTGCATTGTGATTTAATTATTTATTGTAAGATTTCAAAGTTTAAACATTCTGTATTTTTTTAGGCTTACTACAGGTTTCGATAGCTTTACGTTTTTATCACGACCCAAAACAAGGGCCATGATGGGCGCTAGGGAACAAGAATTCTTTCGAATCCGGAACCCGTAACAAGCTTTAAAATATAATAAAATATGCAATAATAATAATAACATAATTAAAATATTATGTAGCGAAAATAAATGATAAATATTAAAATAATAATCACCAATGATATTAAATCGAACATCCTCATCTTATATATAAATATTCCTTTAATACAAATCCAGTTCAAATCTTTAAAGTACATAACTCACATAAATAAATACATAAATTCCATAACTATTACAACTACTGCAGTGTCTAGATTATAAAATAAAACTCAGATAAGCAGTTTACATAATGAAGTCGGGACGGAAGAAATCCAGCGTAAGGGTCTGCTACTGAGGTCTGAAGACGATGGCTCTTCTGAAAAATAGTCAACGGAGGGGAGTCAGACCTCACTGAGTGAATTGTTATAATATATATACATGCATAACTAAATGGCAATGCACACAATCAATAGTATATATAATAAATATATATACAGGCAAATACATACAGATGCAGTAAAATCATTCTTATATAATACTAAGAAAATACATCCGTATATGAAGGATCAAAGAGAACCTTAGAAAATCGCAACCTCAAACAGTGTTAGACAAAACTCTAGCCATACAGGTTCACTTAATCCAAATATAATCACTTGTTCCATTTGGACAGTAGACTGGCCCCGAGACACTAAGTCAATCGAGCTCCAACAGTCTGATTGTCAGTGTGATTGGCCCCGAGACACTTGGTCAACTGAGCTCTAGCAATCACACTCTTAATCACATCACACATCAAATACATCAATCCAATCAATATCCACAAATAGGTTAGTAATATAACCTAAATTCTATCGTCGTACCGGTACGTACTCGGTCATAGTGTTGCCCACTAGGTAGCACGTTCTATTGATATCCTTCATTAATATATAAAACATACATTCTTAAATAAATGATGCACGAATTTGAAATAAATAGCAACATAAACCATATATATACTAGAAATATATCAAAAATAAACCAGGTATATTTTGAGTATACATACATCAAATAAATCCAATATAATTGCAAAATAAATTAGAAAATATATTTAAAACATTTTAAGTATAAATGTTTAATAAAACATGCATATAATTTAAAATATATCAAAAATATACCAAAAATATACCTAAGTACCAATTAAATCATTTATGCATATTTTATCAAAATAAACCATACATTTCTAAAAGATGCACCCTAAAACACATATATATAAAATAACAACTCACTGTTATTGCGCTCCTCGAGATGGGTCTAACAGGCCTGATCCACTAGGCCTCGGTCTCGGCGCAACTAAATAAATAAATGATAATAGGAAATCAAAATAATTCTATCAAAATTTTGTAGAAACTCGATCTAGAATACTAGACACAGAATTAAAATCAGAATTTAACCGGACATCATGTCTTACGAGAATTCTACCAAAAATTCGGCAGAACCTCCCCTGTAAAATGGACATCTCTCTACTCAAAGAGTATAACCGGTCCTGTAAAGAAACACACTTTGAAATAACACAATATTCACAACCAAAATCCCTCGGGTAGACTCCAAACTACAATTCACCGACCGAGGTTCACAATTCACAGAACAATTATAGAAATACCGAAAATGCCCTTATATTATTATAATAATAATAATAATAATAATAATAATAATAATAATAATAATAATAATAATAATAATAATAATAATAATAATAATAACAATAATATATTTTATCAATCCAAATTACATAATTAACTCTAAAACATGTTAAAAACCGATAAAAACTCATTTATTTAGAAAAATCGTATATTATATATATAATTTGAAAATAATTTACGAAAAATAGTTTTAATTAGTTAAAAATACTAAATAATTTATATAAATCATTTTTATACCTTAAATAACTATTAAAACCAATTTAATTACATTTTTAGCCAATTTAGTGTCAAATTAACAAAATACCCCTATATATATAAATTTACTAAAATTAATCAAAAATTCACCAAAAATAATATAATTACTTAAAATTAATTTTCTCAACATATAATTCAATAATATCAATAAATATACTCAATTAACCTATTAATTTCAATTAAACACATAATTAACCTAATTTTTTAAAATTACATAAACTTAATAAATTCCAAAATAAATATATAAAATTCAAAAAAATTACCAATAAATTTCCAAAATGCATTTTAACACCTATAATTACCATAAAACAAAATTTCATAATTTAATTAATTAATTTTCAAAAATTAGAAAATATTAATAAAATAATAAAAAATTCACAAAAATCAAAATAATTCCCAAAAATTCTACAAAAATTACAGCATGCAGATTAAGCTACAAGGATCAAAGTTTATGAAGGGAGTTTTCTTGAATAAATCAAATTGAAGCTCAAAAAAATTCAAAACCCTAATAGGCCAAAAATGAAAAATCAAAACCTAGGGAAATCTAGATCATTTTAAGTGAAACAAAGCTTGGAATCACACTCACCGGAGCTTAAGGAGAAGATAGAGACTAGTGGCATTGAGTTTGGTGGCCGAAATCGACTTGATCGAGGGTGAGATGAAGTTTCGATTTTTCGACCAATTCGAGCTTCAAACGGCACCGGAGAAGGAAGAGAGGGTGGCAGGGCTGGCTGAGGATGATGGTGGCAGGGCTGGCTAAGGATGATGGTGGCACGCCGGGAGGCACACCGACGGTGAAGAAACAGCATGACAGGCGGTGGGTGAGGGAGGAAGGCGTCGAGTTGATGGTGAGGGAAGAATGGCACAATATGTAAATTAAACTAACTTCTAATTTTTGTATATATATATATTTATATATAACTTTAACTTTAATTATAATAATATATATTATTATATTCAAATAATTGTACACCACATATATATAAAAATATCAACCTAATATTGTATACGTATACATATATTTATATAAAACACATTAATTTATTAAAACTATATAATATAGGTTTAATTAAAAATAAACCCTAATTTATTAAATATATGTATATATATATATGCATGTATATGTATATACTTTAATACAATAATTAAAATAATGCATGGGCACATGCAAACTCGTAAAACTATTTAAAATAATTAATATTAAATTATTTACGTGTTAATTTCCCCAAAAATAACATTCCCGGGAAAATTTTACGTAAAGAACTTAAAATAATTAAGAATAATTAAAATAACTTCATAATTATCAAACGTATGAAAATAATCATAAATATATACAAAAATTATTAATACTGCATATCCCGATGCAGTTTAAATTTATTTAAAAGCTCGAGATATTACAGTCTTCCCCCCTTACAAGAATTTATCCCCGAATTCCAGAAAAGAAAATTAGAAGATCAAGAAGGGAAGAGATACGGGTAAGAAGCTCGCATCTCGGCTTCAGTCTCCTATGTATGCTCCTCAACTCTGTTGCTACGCCACAGGACCTTTGTCATGACCCAAACTAAGAGTCATGACCGGCGCTAGGGAACGAGAATTCTTTCGAATCCGGAACCCGTAGCAAGCCTAAGAAAATAAAATCATGCAATAATTAAATAAAAGTACGACCAAATTAAAATTTTTCTGAATCAATATATAAAATAAATACTCCAAATCCTTTTATAAATGAATACATATTCGTACAATGTTCAAATACAAATTCTCAGAGTATATAATATCAAAAAAAATAATACACTTCCAATATAATAACTCTACTACTGCAGTTTCTAGAATACAATTCAAAGTTCAGAATATACATTTGCATAAAATAACCGGGACTGAAGAACACCGGTGAGGAACTTTACAACTAAGGTCTGACGATATGGGATCTCCTGAAAAAAATAATTGAGGGGGGTCAGACCTCACTGAGTGAATTATTATACTATATATACATGCAAACTAAACCATAACAATCAAGCATTCTTATATATATATATGTATATACACACATTTCACACGAATGCCAAACTTTGCTTTTATAAATATACTAAATGTAGAAAATGTTTGTTTTAATTCATGAAGGACCCATAGAACCCTAAATAATAACAACCTCAAACAATCCCATCATCACTCTAGCCATACAGGCTCACTTGATTCCAAATAGAACACTTATTCCAATCTGGACAGCAGACTGGCCCCGAGACACTAAGTCGACCGAGCTCCAGCAGTCTGGCTGTCAGTGTGATTGGCCCCGAGACACTTGGTCAATCGAGCTCCAGCAATCACACCCAAATCACATCTCACACATCAGATAAATCAATTCCAATCAAAATCCTCAAACTGGTTAGTAATATAGCCTAAATGCTATAAGCGCACCGGTACGTACTCGGTCCTAGTGCTACCCACTAGATAGCACGTTCTATTGATATCCTTCATTAATAAATATAAAACATTCATTCACAAATAAATGATGCATGAAATTAAATAAAATAACATTATAAACCATATATATATACTGAAAATATACCAAAAGTAAACCAGGTATATTTCGAGTATATATACGTCAAACAAATCCAATTAAATTATAAATTAAGCTAGAAATATATTTAGAAACATTTTAAATATAATTTATTAATAAAACATGCATATAATTTAATATATACCAAAAATAAACCAAAAATAAACTAAAGATATACTTAAATACTAATCACATTATTTATGCATATTTAATAAAAATAAAACATATATTTCTAAAATCATGCATCCTAAAGTACATATATATAAAATAGTAACTCACACTTAGTGCGCTCCACGAGATGGATTCGACGGGCCTAGTCCACTAGTCCTCGGTCTCGGCGCAACTAAACAAACAATAACGACAGAAATCAGAATAAACCTAACAGAAAATCCTAGAACTCGATCTAGAATATTAAACACAGAATTGAAATTAGGGTTCGACCGAACATCACGTTTTACGAGAATTTCATCAAAAATTCGACAGAACCTCCCATGTAAAACGGACATCTCTCTACTCAAAGAGTAGAGCCGACCCTACAAAGAAACACACTTCGAAAAACAGGCATAACAATCCATTCACAACCCCTCGGTCGGACTCCAAACTACAGTCTACCGACCGGGGTCCATAATCACAGAACAATATAGAAATACCAAAAATACCCTTATAACATAGAAATTCATTTTATAAGTAGAAATTACATAATTAACCTTTAAACACAGTAAAAATCGATAAAAACTCATTTTTTTAGAAAAATCGTATATTATATATATATTTGAAAATAATTCACGAAAAATAGTTTTAATTAGTTAAAAATACTAAATAATTTGTGGAAATCATTTTTATACCTTAAATAACTATTAAAACCAATTAAATTACATTTTTAGCCAATTTTATGTAAAATTACCAAAATGCCCTTATATATATAAATATACTATAATTACTTCAAAAATTCACCAAAAATAGTATAATTATCCAAAATTAATTTTCTCAACATATTTATCAATGATATCAATAATTAAACTCAATTTACCAATTAATGTTAATTAAAAACATAATTAACCCTATTTTCCAAAAATTACATAAACCTAAATAATTCAAAATAAATACTTAGAAATTCATAAAAATTCAAAATAAATTCCTATAATTCATTTAAACACCTATATTTATCATAAAACACCATTTCATAATTTAATTAATTAAATTCCGAAAATTAGAAAATAATATTAAAATATTCAAAAATACCCAAAAATCAAAATAATCTCCAAAAATTCCACAAAAATTCACACATGTATATTAAGCTAAGGGGAACAAAATTTGTTAAGGGAATTTTCATGAATCAACCATTAGAAGCTCAAAAAAATTCAAAAACCCTAAGATGGCCGAATTGAATAATTGAGAAAAACCTTACCAAATCGAGTTTTAAGCTTAAAAAAAGCTTGGAATCATCTTCTATGGAGGCTAGGGAGTCCAATGACACCGGAATCACTAGATTTGGTGGTCGGGAAGTTGGTGAACGGTGAGGAGGGAAGTTTCAGCCAAAAATGGTGGAATTGGAGCTAGCCGGCGCCAGGGAAGGAAGCTAGGGGCGACGGAGTAGCTGGCTGGGGAGGGCGGAGCTACTAGTGGCACACCGACAGTAGGTGGTCAGGATTTACAGCGGGAGGGGGAGAAGGGACGGGCTCGGGAAGAAGAAGAAAGAAGAAGAAAAGAAAAGAAAAAGAAAAGAAAAGAAAAGGAAAAAGAAAGAAAGAAAAAAAAAGAAAAAGAAAAAGAAAAAGAAAAAAGAAAAAGAAAAAAAATAATTTTAATAAAATATTTGGAAAAATCACACACCACACATTATTATAATAATTTAAAATTTAATAATAAATAAAATAATTAAATAACAATAAAATTAATAAACAAATAATAAAATATTAGGGTAATAAATTAAACCCTAATTAAATAAATATATACACACATAGGCTTTATTTAGTAATTTAAAAATACGTATGAGTTCATGCAAGTCCGTAAATCTATTTAATATAATTAATAATAAATTAATTACGTGAAAATTTCCTCGAAAATGCAAGTCCCGGGAAAATTTTACGTAAAGGACTTTAAATAATACACAATAATTAAAATAGGTTTTAAATACATATCAACTCGTAAAAATATCAATATATATATACAAAAATTATTAACACTGCATATCCCGATGCAGTATAAAAATGTTTAAAAACACGGGATATTACAGGTAGAATTGTGTGTTACTGGATTAAGTTTGATATATTGGCATCTGAACTGAGAATTAAGATTCAGAGAGTTATTGTGAATTCAGTCTTTTGGGTGTAATTAATCTTGATGAGATGTGAAAGGGTTGTCAGGAATATCTGGCTCTAGTTGAGTATACTTCAATGGAGAAGTTGTCTCTCCCAGATGTTTTAATTGCCTGTGAGTTACCAGGTTTACCACCTTACAGACATTGAATTCTGTATTGATGTGGTTCCTGATATAACTTCTATTTCAACGTAGCCCTACAGAATGACTCTTGTAGAGCTGTATGAGCAATTGCGAGAGCTGTATGACTAAGGTTTTATCAGACCTTATGTTTCTCTTTGGGGTGCACTAGTTCTATTGTAAGGAAGAAGGATGGTACCTTGAGACTATGCATTGATTGCAGAGAGATGAATAGGGTAACAGTGAAGGACAAGTATCCTCTTTTGAGGATAGATGACCTGTCTGATCAGCTACAGGGTGCACAGTTCTTTTCAAAAATTGATTTGAAGTTGGGTTATCATTAGTTGTGGATCAGTTTCTAGTAGTCTTCATTAATGATATACTAGTGTATTCGAAGTGAATGAAAGGGCATGTATATCACTTGAGGACTATACTACAGACACTAAGAGAATGTCAGCTTTATGCTGAATTCAGGAAGTGTGATCATTGGGTGGAGAGTGTTATTTTTCTTAGAATTGTGGTGTTTAAAGATAGAATTCGAGTTGATCCACAAAAGATCGAAGCAGCATCTGAGCTGCCCAGACTGACTAAATCCATTGAGATCTGTAATTTTCTGGGTTTAATTGGGTATCATAGGAAATCTTAATAGAATTCTCTAGAATTGCAGCTCCTATGACCTGCATAACTCAGAAGAATGGGAGGATTGTGTGAACAGATGTTTGTTAGAATAGCTTCCAAGTACTGAAGAAGACCGATTGATCTAAGGGTTACATGAACTTTAAGGGATAAGACCTGATATCATTATAGCATTTCATCATATCATTATAGCATCTCATTGCAGCATTTCATCATGACATTTCATTCTAGCATTTCATCATAGCATTTCATTATATCATCTCATCATGACATTCATTATAGCATGTCATCATGACATATCACCATAGAATGATCTGTTGATAGGAGATGCCCAAGTTAATGATACAGGGTTAATGTTGTAATCTGAGAAAAGGATTCTATATAAGCTGTGGAAATGAACTTATAGTGTACATCCAGATGATTACCAAGAATTATCACAGTATTCAAGATCAGTACTAGTAGGTTTGATTATAGAAGGATGTGACTGATTGTATTTCTAAGTGTTTAAATTGTTAGCCGGTGAAAGCTGAACATCAGAAGTCTTCTAGGCAGTTTCAATCTCTTTTAAATTTTGGTGGAAATGAGAGAGAATTGTGATAATTTTTATGGTTGGTTACCTCGTTCGAAGGGTGAATATGATTTTGTTGGAATGACTATAGACAAATTAACTAAGTCAGCTAATTTTTGGCGAGTAGAAGCCTTATTCAGTAGCTAAGTGGGCAAAGTTGCATATGAAGCATATTGTGTGCCTACGTGGACTACCTGTGTCCATTGTATATGGTAAAGGTACAGTGTTTACCTTTCAATTTTGGTAGAGATTATGGAGAGTAATAGACACCTGGTTGGATTTCAATACTGCTTTTCATCCTCAGACAGATGAAAGTCTGAGAGGACGATCCAAACACTAAACAATATGTTGAATATGTGTGTTTTGGATCTGGGAGGTAGCTGGGTCGACTATATGCTACTTGTAGAATTCGCTTATAATAACAACTACCATAGCAGTATTGGAATGACACTACTTGAGGCTTTTATGGAAAGAAGTCTTAACTAGATATGAGATGGTTCAGAATACAACGGAGAAAGTTACTATGATCAGAAGAGTGATGTGGATCCTAGACGTAAAGATATGGAGTTTCAGATCGAAGACTGTAATTCTGAAGATGTCTTAAAAAAATGGTGTGATGAGACTTGTTGAACAATATAGAATTGAATGAAGATCTGAAGTTTGAGAAGGAATCAATTGAGATTGTAAATTATCAAGCTCGATAGTTATGTTCAAACTAGATTCAGATGATCAAGGTTCCGTGACATAGCAACAAAGTGAAAGAGCATAAGTGGGAGACTGAAGTTGAGATACGAGCTTCTTACTCGTATCTCTTTCCTTTCTTGATCTTGTAATTTTCTTTCTGAAATTCGGGGACGAATTCTTATAAGGGGGGAAGTCTGTAATATCCCGAGTTTTTTTTTAATATTTTTATACTGCATCGGGATATGCAGTGTTAATAAATTTTGTATATATTTATGATATTTTAAGAGTTGTTATTTGTTTAAAACTAATTTTAATTATTTTATATTATTTTAAGTACTTTACGTAAAATTTTCCCAGGAATTGTATTTTCAAAAAAATTGACACGTAAATAATTTAATACTATTTATTTTGACTAGTTTTATGAATTTGCATGAACTCATACATAATTTTTAAGTGCTAAAATAAAATGTATATATGTGTATTTATTTAATTAATTAGAGCTTAATTAATTTCCTTAATTTTATTATTTAATTTTTTTGTATTAATTAATTAATTTTAAGTGTATAAATTATTAAATATAATAAAATATTTGTGTGGTGAATATCATTTGTATGTGGGATTATATTATTATAATATATATAAGGTGGATATATATATATATATATACACACACACACACACACATATATACACGTTTTTTTCAAAAAAAAAAACAAAGTTTACAGAAATTATCAAAATGCCATTGTCTCCTTCATTTTTCTTCCCAAACAGATTCCACCATTTTCAGCCACTTTCAAGCTGGTTTTCTTACTGTTACTATGTCCCTCAGCCTTCCTCCTCCACCTCCAACCATTTCCACCACCTAAAGCTCCCATTTCCGGCGTTGTTTGGCCGGATTTTCATCAAGAGGCCAAAAGTTGCTCATAACTCCGATCAAGCACTTTCCAGCCACCAAATTTGATGTCGTTGGTCTCTATCTTCTCCTTGAGCTCTGATGAGTATGATTCCAAGCTTTGTTTCACTTGATTTGGTCTAGAATTACTTAGGTTTCAATTTCTTCAAATCAGCCATTTTGGGTTTCAATTTTTTTTAGCTTTAATTTGGTTGATTAATGAAAACTTCCTTCACAAACTTTGTTCCTGGAAGCTTAATCTACATGCTGTAATTTTTTTTTAGAATTTTTGGAATTTATTTTAATTTTTGTGAATTTTTGATTATTTTATTATTATTTTCTAATTTTCGAAAATTAAATAATTAAATTATGAAATTGTTTTTTATGGTGATTATAGGATTTTAAATGAATTATAGAAATTTATTTGTAATTTTTGTGAATTTTTATGTATTTATTTGTAATTTATTAAGTTTATGTAATTTTGAAAAATAGGGTTAATTATGTGTTTAATTGAAATAAATTGGTAAATTGAGTATATTTATTGATATTATTGAATTATATGTTGAGAAAATTAATTTTGAGTAATTACATTATTTTTGGTGAATTTTTAGATTTATTTTAGTAAATTTATATATATAGAGGTATTTTGGTAATTTTACACTAAATTGGCTAAAAATATAATTTAATTGGTTTTAATAATTATTTGAGCTATAAAAATGATTTCTGCAAATTTTTAGTATTTTTAACTAATTAAAACTATTTTTCATAAATTATTTTCAAATTATATATAATATACTATTTTTCTAAATAAATGGGTTTTTATTGATTTTTAGTATGTTTTAGGGTTAATTATGTAATTTTAATTTATAAAATGTATTTAGTTGATTTTTATGAATTTATTGAGAATTTTTTGAATTTTAATAATATTTTATTAAAATTTGGATTTTTATTATAATTATCAGTGAAATAATTATTTTCAATATTTTAAATATCTAATTTACTACATTTTGATTATTCAAAGGTATTTTGGTATTTATGACATTTAAATGTGTTTTGTGTATATTCTGTGAATTGTGAACCTCGATCGGTAAATTGTAATTTAGAGTCCGACCGAGGGATTGTAGTTGTGAATTTGGTATTATTCAAAAGTGTGTTTTCCTTGCAGGACCGGCTCTACTCTTTGAGTAGAGAGATGTCCGTTTTAGAGGGGAGGTTCTGTCGGATTTTCGGTAAAATTCTCATAAAACGTGATGTCCGGTCAAATTCCTATTCTAATTCTATGTCTAAAATTCTAAATCGAGTCTTTAGAATTTCTGTTAAATTTATTCTGATTCATGTTGTCATTTGTTTGTTTAACTGCGCCGAGACCGAGGCCTAATGGATCAGGCCTGCCGAATTTGTCTCGTGGAGCGCTAACATGTGAGTTATTATGCTGTATATATATGCTCTGCATATAGGGTGCATTATTTAGAATTTTTCATTTTCATTGTATATTTTAAAAGTGATTTAAATTATAATATTTTTGGTATATCTAGGGTTGCATTTTTATATATATGCATATTAAATAATTATGCATGTTAGTTTGATATATGCACATTAAACAATTAGGTTTAGGTTTAATACATTTGAGTAATATACACATGTTTTAAAATGTACACTTAGACATAATTATTTTATTAAATGATTAGTATAATTTAGGTTTATTCTTAAATAATTGCATGTTAAATTATAAACCTACGCTTAAATTATTTTTAAGTTTATTTTTGGTATATGTTTTATTTATTTCCAAATAAATACATGTTTTATTATTAAATTAAACCTAACACATTAGTGGTATATTTAGGGTTTATTTTTGATATATGCATGCTAGATAATTAGGTTATTTTTATTATATTTGTGAATATATGTTAAACACAAACACATATTTAAATGAATATTTATACATAAATGTTTTATTAAATGATTTGTGTACTTAGGGTATATCTTTTGTATATTTAAGTATATTTTTAAGAAAAATGTTATATTATTGTTACTCATTTAAATTGTTTTTAACCATATTAATGATTTATCTTTAGTTTATTTCATATTTTATTTGACATATATATATATATATATATATATATATATATATATATATATATATATATATACCTGAAATATACTGGGTATATTTTAGGTATAATTTTGGTATATATATATATGGTTGGTTTTACTATTATGACTATTGTATATTTATTAATTAGTTTCCGAATGAATGATTTATTCTAAGTGAAGGATATCAATAGAATGTGCTTCCTAGTGGGTAGCACTAGGATCGTGTACGTACCGGTACGATAGATAAGGATTGAGTGAGAGTTAATTTTGGGTGATTACAATTGATTAGATTGATTTGACTGAGATTAATGGTATGATAGATAGTGTGATTGCGGGGTCAATCACATTGACAGTCAGACTGCTAGAGCTCAATCAACTTAGTGTCTCGGGGCTAGTCTACTGTCCATAGTGGAATGAATCTATTGGGTCGATTGAGATGTGAGGTGATAGATAGTGTGATTGCTGGAGCTCGATTGACCAAGTGTCTCGGGGCCAATCACACTGACAATCAGACTGTTGGAGCTCGATCGACTTAGTGTCTTAGGGCCAGTCTACTGTCCAGATTGGAATAAGTGTTCTATTTGGGATCAAGTGAGCCTGTATGGCTAGAGTGATGATGGGATTGTTTGAGGTTGCTATTATTAGGGTTCTATAGATCTTCATGAATTAAAACATACATTTTCTATATTTAGTATATTTATAAAGGTAGAGTTTGGCATTCGTGTGAAATGTGTGTCTATACATATATATATATAAGAATGTCTGATTGTTATAGTTTAGTTTGCACGTATATATAGTATAATAATTCACTCAATGAGGTCTGACCCCCCTCAATTATTTTTTTTCAGGAGATCCCATATTGTCAGAGCTTAGTTGTAGAGTTCCTCGTCGGTGTTCTTTAGTCCCGGCTATTTTATGCAAATGTATATTTTGAGCTCTAATTTATATTCTAGAAACTGCAGTAGTTGTGTTATTGTATTGGAAGAGTATTATATTATTTTGATATTGTATACTCTGAAAAATTTGTATTTGATTATTACGAATATGTATACATTTATGAAAGGATTTGGAGAATTTATTTTATATATTGATTCGAAAAAATTTTAATTATATCATACTTTTTATTTATTTATTGTATGATTTTATTTTCTTAGGCTTGCTACGGGTTCCGGATTCGAAAGAATTCCAGTTCCCTAGCGTCGGTCATGACTCCTAGTTTGGGTCGTGACAGTGAGGGAAGAATGGCACAATATGTAAATTAAACTAACTTCTAATTTTTGTATATATATATATATATATATATAACTCTAACTTTAATTATAATAATATATATTATTATATTCAAATAATTGTACACCACATATATATAAAAATATCAACCTAATATTGTATACATATACATATATTTATATAAAACACATTAATGTATTAAAACTATATAATATAGGTTTAATTAAAAATAAACCCTAATTTATTAAATATATGTATATATATATATGCATGTATATGTATATATTTTAATACGACAATTAAAATAATGCATGGGCACATGCAAACTCGTAAAACTATTTAAAATAATTAATATTAAATTATTTATGTGTTAATTTCCCCAAAAATAATATTCCCGGAAAAATTTTACATAAAGAACTTAAAATAATTAAGAATAATTAAAATAACTTAATAATTATCAAACATATGAAAATAATCATAAATATATACAAAAATTATTAACACTGCATATCTCAATGCAGTTTAAATTTATTTAAAAACTCGGGATATTACAGTTTTTCCATTCCCCAGTGTTGGTCACGTGCCCTTGGGTTCAGGTCGTGACAAAAGACTACATTAATTTAATGTATAAGATTGGTTAATGATTAGTTAATAATTAGTTAATTGTAAGTGATAAGCTAATAATTAGTTAATGATTAGTTAATAATGAATTTTTCATGCTCATAATTGGACTAAATATAGTTAATTTAATATATATTTTTATATATTGAAATAATTAAATTTGTTGGCAATTATAATATCTATTAGTTAAAAAATATATATCCTGTAATATTAATAAACAAGACATTATATATATTCATAAACAATAACAATATTTAATAGTAATAATTATTATTATTATTACAACAGTAATATAATAAAAACATAACAGTAAATATTTTTCAATAAAATTGACGAACTTCTATGAACTTTGTAGAAGTCAATTAAAATATTTTGATGTAATTTTTTTAATTAAAAGATAACTCCACCAATTAAAATATTTTAATATAATATTATTTTAATTATGATATTATTTTTAATATTAATATAATAATCATTATTATTATTAAAATCAAAACAAAAAATAAAAAATAAAAAAATAGGCCAATTTATATCACACACAACACTGATGCAAATTCATATACAATCTTTGTCCCATAAACATGTAGTAAACAAATGCATGACTTTGTTTTCTTTTGTTAAATAATTTTGACGAGTTGATCCAAATTTTGTACAAACTATAAGGCTATGTTTTAGGCTATCTGTGACATTGTAAAGCAGAGACTGTCATTGAATAGTATTTTTGGTAGAAGTCTATTGACTATATTGGCTTTGCTTTAGGAAGTTCGCCAGTCTAATTGGCGGACTTTGATAGATTTGAAAAAAAAAGGAAGTCTGCCAATGACTTCACTATATTTTTTTAAGAAAAGTACACTGTCAGCTTAGACAAAGCCTACACACGCCACATTAAGGTCCAGTATAGCCCCTGAGTGAAAAATTGATGAAGTTCGCTAGTTCAACTGGTGGACTTTATAAAAAAAAATTCTATTGCAATAATAGAGCAGAATCTCTAGCTGATGATGGACATATGAATGACAAATTTCCTATTACTTTCAAACTTCAATAATTTTTCTCTCGGTGACAATTGTTATTCATATACCCTTGCATTTTTTAGTAGCTACCACCACCTCTCATCATTCATTCTCTTCTTATTTTTTCTCTTCTTGTTATTCTCCGTTTTTTTGTTATTCTTCCTTCTCTCATTTCATTCTTTTTATTTTTACATTTTCTACTATATTGTTCTTTTTTTTTCGAAGATTATACTGATCTTTTTTCCATATTGGTGTAATTCCCAGAGAAAATATATTCAAGAACATATAAATTATAAAGTATGTTTTTAGTTAGTTTCTAATATTTATTGTCATATTTAATGTTAGTGTAAATATAAAATATATATTAGTTAAATAGTAAGTAATACATAATTTTTAGTTGTATATAGCCACTAGTTAAGAATACAATTATAATGGATGATGATAAATATAAGTTTAGTTAAAATAAAACAATATATAATGAACTTTAAGTCATATGGTAATTGTCACGACCCAAAACTAGGAGTCATGACTGGCGCTAAGGAACAAGAATTCTTTCGAATTCGGAACCCGTAGCAAGCCTTAGAAAATAAAATCATGCAATAAATAAATAAAAAGTATGACATAAATTAAAATTTTTTGAATCAATATATAAAATAAATACTCCAAATCCCTTCATAAATTAATATATTCATACAATGTTCAAATACAACTCTCTGGGTATTAATTATCAAAACTAAATAATACTCTTTTGATACAATAACACTACTACTGCAGTTTCTAGAATACAAATTAGAGTTCAAATTATACATTTACATAAAATAATCGGGACGGAAGAACGCCAGCGAAGAACTCTACTACTAAGATCTGACGATATAGGATCTCCTGAAAAAAAAAATAATTGAGGAGGATCAGACCCCACTGAGTGAATTATTATACTATATATACATGCAATCTAACCCATATCTAGTCAAGCATTCTTATATGTATATATGCATATACATGCATTTCATACAAATGTCAAACTCTACTTGTATAAACATAATAAATGCAGAAAACATTTATTTTAATACATGAAGGATCAAATAGAACCCTATTAATCGCAATGCTCAATTAACCATATCATCACTCTAGCCATACAAGCTCACTTAAATCCAAGTAAATCACTTATTCCATTTTGGACAGTAAACTGGCCCCGAGACACTAAGTCAACCGAGCTCCAGCAGTTTGACTGTCAGTGTGATTGGCCTCGAGACACTTAGTCAATTGAGCTCCAGCAATCACACTATCAATCACATCATACCTCAATCAAATTGTCACGACCCAAAATAGGGGCCATGACCGGCGCTAGGGAATGAAAATTCTTTCGAATCCAGAACCCATAGCAAGCCTAAAAAAATAAATAAAAATATGCAATAATAATAATAACATAGTTAAAATAATCTACAGTGGAAATAAATCATAGATAATTAAATAATAGTCCACCACGGGATTTAAATCAACAACTCAATCTCATATATATAAATAAATCTTTTAATACAAATCCAATTCAAATATTTAAAGTACATAACTTATACAAATATATATTACAACATCCTTTTTCAATTTTACAACTACTGCAGTGTCTAGATTATAAAAATAAAACTCAGGTGAGTAGTTTACATAGTGAAGCCGGGGCAGAAGAAATCCGGTGTATGGGTCTGCTATTGAGGTCTGGAGACGATTACTCTCCTGAAAAATAGTGAACGGAGGAGAGTCAAACCTTACTGAGTGAATTACTATAATATATATATATATATATATATATATATATATATATATATATGCATACTAAATGACAATGCACATAGTCAAAAGTATATATAATACGTATGTATACAAGCAAATACACGGAGATGCAATAAAATCATTTAATATATTTTTATTGAAAATTTCAGTTTATGAAGGATCAAATAGAACCTAGAAAATCGCAACCTCAAAACAGTGTTAGACAACACTCTAGCCATACAGGCTCACTTATTCCAAATATATTCACTTATTCCATTTGGACAGTAGACTGGCCCCGAGACACTAAGTCAACCGAGCTCCAGCAGTCTGACTGTTAGTGTGATTGGCCCTGAGACACTTGGTCATCCGAGCTCCAACAATCACACTCCCAAATCATATCTCACATATCAATTAATCAACTCCAATCCATATCCACAAATGGTTAGTAATATAGCCTAAATGTTATCAGCGTACCGGTACGTACTCGGTCCTAGTGCTGCCCACTAGGTAGCACATTCTATTGATATCCTTCATTATTAAATAAAACATACATTCATAAATAAATGATGCATGAATTTTAATAAAATAGCAACATAAACCATATATATACTAGAAATATACCAAAATAAACTAGGTATATTTCGAGTATATATATACGTTAAATAAATCCAATTAAATTACAAAAATAAACTAGAAATATATTAAAAAACATTTTAAACATAATTCATTAATAAAACATGCATATAATTTAAAATAACCAAAAATAAACCAAAAATAAACTTAAGTATTAATTAAACCATTATGCATATTTAATCCAAATAACACATATATTTCTAAAATCATGCACCCTCGAGCATATATATATAAAATAGCAACTCACTATTATTGTGCTCCTCGAGATGGGTCCGACGGGCCTGGTCTACTAGGCCTCGGTCTCGGCGCAACTAAACAAACAAATAATGACAGGAATCAGAATAAATCTAATAGAAGTTCTAAAGACTCGATCTAGATTACTAGACACAGAATTAGGATAGGAATTTGACCGGACATCACGTTTTACGAGAATTCTATCAAAAATCCAGCAGAACCTCCCCTGTAAAATGGACATCTCTCTACTCAAAGAGTAGAGCCAGTCCTACAAAGAAACACACTTCGAAATGCACACAAAACACAACCACAATCTCTCGGTTGGACTCCAAACTACAAATCACCGACCGAGGTTCACAATTCACGGAATATTTACAAAATATCGAAAATACCCTTATATACTAAAAATACATTTTATAAGTAAAAATTATGTAATTAACCCTAAAACACAGTAAAAACCGATAAAAACTCATTTTATTAGAAAAATCGTATATTATATATAATTTGAAAATAATTTACGAAAAATAGTTTTAATTATTTAAAAATACTAAATAATTTGTAGAAATCATTTTTATACCCTAAATAACTACTAGAACCAATTTAATTACATTTTAGCCAATTTAGTGTAAAATTACCAAAATACCCATATATATATAAATATACAAAAATTAATCCAAAAATTCACCAAAAATAATATAATTGCACAAAAATTAATTTTCTCAACATATATTTCAATAATATCAATAAATATACTAAATTAACCAATTAATTTCAATTAAACACATAATTAACCCTATTTTTCAAAATTACATAAACTAAATAAATTCAAAATAAATACATAAAAATTCATAAAAATTAAAAATAAATTCCTATAATTCATTTCAACACCTATATTTACCATAAAACACAATTTTATAATTTAATTAATTAATTTTCGAAAATTAGAAAATATTAATAAAATAATCAAAAATACCCAAAAATCAAAATAAATTCCAAAAATTCTAAAAAAATTACAGCATGAAGATTAAGCTACTAGGATCAAATTTTGTGAAGGGATTTTTCATGAATCAATTAAATAAAAGCTCAAAAAAAAAAAATCAAAAACCCTAATAGGCCGAAGTTGAAAAATTGAAACCTAGGGAAATCTAGACCATTTTAAGTGAAACAAAACTTGGAATCACACTCACTGAAGCTCAAGGAGAAGATAGAGACTGGCGGTGTTGAAAACGGTGAATAGAATCGACTTGATCAATGATGGCTTGAAGTTTCGATTTTTCGACAATAACAGGGTGAAACGACACCGGAGAAGAGAAGAGAGGGTGGCGGAACTGCTGGCTGAGAAGGGCGGAGCTTAGGGTGGCACACCGACGGCCTGAAAATGGAAGTAACAGCGGTAAGGGTGACGAAAATCGATCGGGAAGAAGAGGAAGGGGATAATGGCAGAACCGTAAATATTGCTAAGTTCTGATTTTTGACAAATAATTAGGTATATATGTATATATATATACTCACACTATATATTATAATAATATAAACTCCCACACATATTAAATATACTCCACACACATATAATTTAATATATTTAATAACTTTATACACTTAAAAATAATTAAATAATATTAAAATTAAATAATAAATAATAAAAAATTAGGGTAATTAATTAAACCCTAGTTTAATTTAAATAAATACACATATATACACTTTATTTTAGCAATTTAAAAATATATATGAGTTCATGCAAATGCGTAAATCTATTTAAAATAATTAATATTAAATTATTTACGTGTCAATTTCCCTGAAAGTACAAGTTCCGAGAAAATTTTACGTAAAGTACTTAAAATAATATAAAACAGTTAAAATTAGTTTTAATTATATAACAACTCATAAAAATATCATAATTATATACAAAATTATTAACATTGCATATCCCGATGCAGTTTAAAATATTTTAAAAGCTCAGGATATTACATAAATCATCTCAATCATATCATAATTACCACAAGTAATTCCTCACTCATACCTAAATCTATCGCACCGGTACGTACATGGTCCTAGTGTTGCCCACTAAGAAGCACGTTCTATTGATATCCTTCATTTATAATAAACCATTCATACGGAAAAAAATAATGTAAAATAACATTCATAATAGAAAAATAAACCATATATATGCTAGAAATATACTTAAAATAAACCAAGTATATTTCGGGTATATATATATATATATAAAATATATATACTAAAGATACTAAAAAAATAATATAATTTAAAAATATATTCTAAAGATAAACAATTTAAGATAAACCATTAATATAATTTAAAACAATTTAAGTGTGTTTCAATAATATGACATGCATTTGCTTAAAAATATACCTAAATATACTAAAGATATACCCTAAGTACACAAGTTATTTAATAAAACAATTATGCATAAATATTCATTTAAAACATGTATATGTGCTAAAACATGCATTTAGGTTTGACACATATAAAAAAAATACCAAAAATAAACTAATAATCTAGCATGCATATATAAAAAATAAACCCTAAATATACCAATAACATGTTAGGTTTAAATCAATAATAAAACATGCATTTATTTGGAAATATATCAAAGATATACCAAAAATATACTTAAAAACAATTTAAGTACAAATCAATAATATGGCATGCAGTTATTTAGGAATAAACCAACAATATACTAAAAATATACCTAAAGTATACTAAACATAACCCTAATCATATTATAAATTAAATTACTTTTAAAAACGTATAATGAAAATGAAAAGAAATCCTAAGTCATGCATTCTATATGCAATGCATATATATACAGTATAATAACTTACTGATTAGCGCTCCACGAGATAGACTTGGCGGGCTTGGTTCGTTAGGCCTCGGTCTCGGCGCAGTTAGAAAAAATAAAATAACAACAACCATCAGAATAAATTTCTAACTCTACATTTCTAGGATTACTATAGACAGACTCAATCAAAAGTTCAAAACTAGACTCAGACCGATTATCATGTTTTACGAGAAATCTATCAAAATTTCGGCAGAGTCTCCTTTGTAAAATGGACATCTCCCTACAAAAGTAGGGCTGATCCTACACAGAAAACACACTTCTAAAATCTCAAAACACAACACCTCGGGTTGGGACCCCAAACTCCACAAATCCCTAACCGAGGTTCACAATATACAAACAACAATATTAAACAGTAAAATAATGAAAACCATCAAAAACCCGTAAAAATATTTAAAAGCCTTTATTTACCAACTAAAACATAAAACTCTAATTTAAATAATATTTGATAATAAAAATTCATAAATGAAATAAAATTCCCATTTTTCAATTAAATTAACATAAATTGCAAATAATATTTAAATTCACAATTTAACATCACAAAAATAATAAAATACATATTTAGTCTCAAAATAATACATACACTATTATTCACATAATATTCTAAAATTATCACAATTAACTATAAAATCTCAAATATTATATAATATTAATAAAAATTCAATTTTTATAATTATTCAACATAACATAATAAAATTCACATTTAATTGCTTAAATAGCTTAATTATATGATAAAATTAGTTTTAAAACCCATTTTTATTTTCAAAATAATATATATAATAAATTATTTGAAAACCATTTTTGAAAAAATAGTATTAATTAATTAAAAATAATAATTAATTTGTAAAAATCATTTTATTACCTTAAATAATTATAAAATCAACTAGAACATAATATTTAACTATAATTAATACAAAATCACACATTTACCCGTATAATATCAAATATCCAATATATTTAAATATACTAAATAATTTCCCCAAAAATTATAAAAAAAATCATTAAAATTATTTAATCAACATATATTATACTAATATCAACCAAAACACATTTATCCAACAATTTCTATAAAAATACATATTTAATTTAATAATTCAAAATACACATAAATTGTAGAAAATTCCATAAAAATTATGTAAATTCCTAAAAATTATTTTATCATCAAATAACATTTTAATATCAACTAAAACACACAATTAAACTTTAAATTCAGCCAAAATACTCATTTAACTCAATTATCCAATATTTACATAAACTATAAATATTTCTTAAAAATTATATAAAATTTCCAAAAATTAATTTCTCAACATCAAAATTAATAACAATATATAATAACAATAATTAATAAATTTCATAATTTAATTAATTTATTTATGAAAATTCATTAAATAATAAAAAATTCACCAAAATTAAAATAAATTCCAAAAATTATAAAAAAAAATATTCATGAAGCTCAAGCTATAAGGATCATCATTTGCAAAGGAGTTTGCTTGAATCAATAAAAATCAACCTAAAAAAATAAAAACCCTAAAAAGCTTAAAAACAAAAATTCAAGAAAACACAAATAATGGATGGATTTGAGCTAAAAAAGAGATTAAATTCTTGCTCACCGGTGCTCAAGGAGTTCATAGACACCAAGAATATGAAAAAAAATAGCCAAAAAATGAATGACGGTGAGAAGCAACTGCTTACTGTTGCTGCCGATTCCGACTTCTCTAGCGACACATCGACGAGCTGACAGTGATGAAGACAATGGAGGAAGAAAAGGGAAGAAGATGGTGGCAGAGAGGGGCGGTCTGGCGAGTTGTGAGAAGAGGCATAGTGACAGTGTGTGATCGGGATTTTGCGGGAGGGGGAGGAAGAAAAAATATGGCTTCTACCTTTGTTTTGTGTGTGTGTGTATGTATGTATATATATATATATATTATACTATAACTTTATAATATATTATAATATATATATATATATATTTATTTGTGGTAGAGATTTAACTAAACTAAAGTTTATTATAATATATTATAAAGTTATAGTATAATATATATATATACACACACACACACACACAATATAATCACACACACACAAAAAGAACCATATAAAATATCATTTAAAAAAAACAACAATAATAACCATAATTTTTAAATAATTAATAACACAAATAATGTATATTTAATAAAAAAAAATAGCAATAATAACTCACATAAATAACAATAAAAATAATAACATTAATAATACATAAATCACATCAAGTAATAGAATAATATTAATGCTTACAGAAATAATATTAAAAATAATATTAAAATATTCATGCACTAAATTAACATTATTAAAATAATAATATTCAAAAATAATAAATATACATAATGCAATTTAAATGTAATATCTCGAGTTTTTAAAATATTTTAAATTGCATCGGGATATGCAGTGTTAATAATTTTGTATATAATTATGAGTTTATATTTATTTAAAGCTTATTTTAATTGTTTTATATTATTTTAAGTGCTTTATGTAAAATTTTCTCGAGAATTTTATTTTCGGGAAATTCTGGAGAGAGTTGGCACTGTTGCATATCGGCTGGCTTTGCCCCCGAGTATGTCACAGGTGCATCCGGTATTTCATATCTCGATACTGAGGAAGTATATCTCAGACCCTTCACGCGTGTTGCAACCCCGATAGTGTAGAAGTGAGTGAAGATGTGACGTTTGTGGAAGAACCTGTGGTGATTGTTGACTACCAAGTTCAACAGTTGCGATCGAAGCAGATTCCGATGGTCAAGGTTCTGTGGCGTAGCAACAAAGTTGAGGAGCATACGTAGGAGACTAAAGCTGAGATGCGAGCTTCTTACCCATATGTCACGACCCAAAACAAGGGCCATGACCGGCGCTAGGAAACGGGAATTCTTTCGAATCCGGAACCCGTAGCAAGCCTAAAAATGAAATAAAACATGCAATAATAATAATAACAATAATATATATGCAGCGGAAATAAAAATCATAAATATAATAATAACATTCTCATCACTGGATTTAAATCAAATCTCATCTCATATATATAAATCTTTCAGTACAAATCCAGTTTCAATATAATACATCTCTTTAATAAAATACATGAAATCCCACACTTTACTTCACAACTACTGCAGTGTCTAGATTATAAAAATAAGACTCAAGTAAATAGTTTACACAAAGAAGCCGGGCCGAAAGAAATCCGGCGTATCGACCTGCTACTAAGGTCTGAAGAAGTTGACTCTCCTGAAAAATAGTCAACGGAGGGGAGTCAGACCTCACTGAGTGAATTACTATAATATATATACATACACACTAAGTGAAAATGCATACAATCAATAGTATATATATATCTAATATATATATAGACAAATACACACAGATGTAATAAAATCATTTTATATATTTTATTGAAAATCATCTTTTATGAAGGATCACATAGAACCCTAGAATATCGCAACCTCAAAAATAGTGTTAGACAACACTCTAGCCACATAGGCTCACTTAATCCAAATATATCCACTTAATCCATTTAGACAGTAGACTGGCCCCGAGACACTAAGTCAACCGAGCTTCAGCAGTCTGACTGCCAGTGTGATTGGCCCCGAGACACTTGGTCAACCGAGCTCCAGCAATCACAACCTCCAAACCATATCTCACATATATCAATAATCATATTCAATCAATATCCACAAATGGTTAGTAATATAGCCTAAATACTATAGGCGTACCGGTACGTACTCGGTCCTAGTGTTACCCACTAGGTAGCACGTTCTATCGATATCCTTCATCATTAATAATATAAAACATTCATTCACAAAAATAAATGATGCATGAAGTTCAATAAAATATCAACATAAACCATATATATACTAAAAATATACCAAAAGTAAACCAGGTATATTTCGAGTATATATACGTCAAATAAATCCAATCAAATCATAAATTAAACTAGAAATATATTTAAAAACATTTTTAAATATAATTTATTAACAAAACATGTATATAATTTATTATATACCAAAAATAAACCAAAATAAACTAAAATACAAAATCATATTATTTGTGCATATTTAATCACAATAAAACATATATTTCTAAATCATGCATCCTAAAGCATATATATATAGTATAGTAACTCACCTAGTGCGCTCCATGAGACAGATCCGACGGGCCTGGTCCACTAGCCCTCGGTCTCGGCGCAACTAAAGAAGCAATAAATAATAGACATCAGAATAAACCTAACAGAAATCCTAGAATTCGATCTAGAGTATTAAATACAGAATCGATATCAGGGTTTCGACGGATATCACGTTTTACGAAAATTCTATCAAAAATCAGACAGAACCTCCCCTGTAAAACGGACATCTCTCTACTCAAAAGAGTAGAGCCGACCCTGCAAGGAAATACACTTCGAAAAATAAGCGCAACACAAATCCATAACCCCTCGGTCGGACTCCAAACTACAGTCCATCGACCGGGATCCACAAACACAGAACAATTCTGATAATACCAAAAATACCCTTAAAACCTAAAAATACATTTTATAGGTAGAAATTACATAATTAACCTTTAAACATATTAAAAACCAATAAAAACTCATTTTATTTGAAAAACCGTATATTATATATATAATTGAAAATAATTCACGAAAAATAATTTTAATTAGTTAAAAATACTAAATAATTTGTAGAAATCATTTTTATACCTTAAATAACTATTAAAACCAATTAAATTACATTTTTAGACAATTTAGGGTAAAATTACCAAAATACCCCTATATATAAAAATATACTATAATTACTTCAAAAATTCGCCAAAAATTATACAATTATCCAAAATTAATTTTCTCAACATATTTATCAATAATATTAATAATTAAACTCAATTAACCAATTAAATTCAATTAAAAACACATTTAACCTAATTTCTCAAACTTACATAAACTTCAATAATTCAAAATAAATACTTAGAAATTCATAAAAATTCCAAATAAATTCCTATAATTCATTTCAACACCTAATTTTACCATAAACACAATTTCATAATTTAAATAATTAATTTCCGAAAATTAGAAAATAATATTAAAATATTCAAAAATACCCAAAAATCCAAAAAATCTCCAAAAATTCCAAAAAACTTCATACATGTAGATTAAGCTACTAGGATCAACATTTGTGAAGGATTTTTCATGAATCAATCAATTCAAAGCTCAAAAAAATCGAAAACCCTAATATGATCGAAATTGAAAATTCAAAACCTAAGCAAATCTAGACCATTTTAGCTCAAACCAAAGTTAGAATCACACTCATCGGAGCTTAAGGAGAATAAGGAGATCGGCGGTGTCAAAAATGGTGGCCGGAATAGTCATCGACGGCAAAAGGAAGAAGTTTCGGCCAAAAGGGAAAACGGGGGCTAACCGGCGCCGGGGAAGGAGCTGGGGGCGGGTGGAGTGGCTGGCTGGGGAAAGGTGGAGCTCTTGGCGGCACATCGACGGCGGGGAATCGGGAGTTTGCAGCGGTGAGGATGGGTGGTCGGGCGCACGGGAGAAGGAAGAAGAAGAAGAAGAAAAAGAAAAAAGAAAGAAAAGAAAAAGAAAGAAAAAGAAAAAAGAAAAAAAAGAAAAATAAAAGAAAAATAAATAATAAATAAAAAAAATAATTTTAATAAAATATTTAGAAAAATTTACATCCACACATTTAATATTTTAATATTTTAATAATAAATAAAATAATTAAACAATAATAAATTAATAAACAAATAATAAAATATTAGGGTAATATATATTAAACCCTATTTAAATAAATATCGCACACATACACGGTGTTTAGAAATTTAGAAATACGTATGAGTTCATGCAAGTTCAAAAATATATTTAAAATAATTAATAATAAATTATTTACGTGAAAATTTCCCCGAAAATGCAAGTCCCGGGAAAATTTTACGTAAAGCACTGTAAATAATTCACAATAATTAAAATAGGTTTTAAATACATATCAACTCGTGAAAATATCATAATATATATTCAAAAATTATTAACACTGTATATCCGGTACAGTGTAAAAATATTTTAAAAACATGGGATATTACAGTCTTCCCCCCTTACAAGAATTCGTCCCCGAATTCCAAAAAAAACAAGATCAAGAAGAAAGAGATACGGGTAAGAAGCTCGCATCTCAGCTTCAGTCTCCCACGTATGCTCCTCGACTCTATCGCTACGCCACAGAACCTTGACCATCGGAATCTGCTTCGATCGCAACTGTCGAACTTGATAATCAACGATCGCCACAGGTTCTTCCACAAACGTCAAATCTTCACTCACTTCCACACTGTCAGTTGCAACATGTGTGAAGGGTCTGAGACATACTTCCTTAACATCGAGATATGAAATACTGGATGCACCTGTGACATACTTGGAGGCAAATCCAACCGATATGCAATAGTGCCAACTCTCTCCAGAATCTCAAACGGTCCAATATATCTCGGTGCTAACTTACCCTTCCTACCAAATCTCATCACACCCTTCATCGGAGATACTTTCAGAAAAATGAAATCTCCAACCTAAAATTCCACATTTCTGCGCCTAGGATCCGCATAACTCTTCTGTCTACTAACTGCGGTCCTCCAATATGCGCTTGATCACGGCGACTTTCTCTGCAGCATCCTGAACCATCTCAGGTCCAGTCAAAGCTCTCTCACCAATCTAATCCCAACTCAACGGGGATCTACACTTTCGTCCATACAACGCCTCGTACGGTGCCATACCAATACTGCTATGGTAGCTGTTATTATATGCAAACTCAATGAGTGACAAATGATCATCCCAGCTACCTCCTAAATCCAGGACACACATCCTCAACATATCTTCCAGTGTCTAGATCATCCTCTCAAACTGACCATCTGTCTGAGGATGGAAAGCAATACTGAAATCCAACTTAGTGCCCATCGCTTCCTGCAACTTCTGCCAAAAACGAGAAGTAAACACCGAACCTCTATCTGACACAATGGACACAGGTACTCCATGAAGGCACATAATATGCTTCACATACAATTTTGCCAATCTAGCAACTGAATATGTGGCTTTCACAGGCAAGAAATGTGCAGACTTCGTCAACCTGTCTACAATCACCCAGATGGAATCGTAATCCATCCTTCGAACGAGGTAAACCGACCACAAAATCCATAGCTATCCTTTCCCACTTCCACTCGGGAATAGGAAGAGGCTGAAGCTTCCTAGAAGGCTTCTGATGTTCGACTTTCACTTGCTGACACGTCAAGCAATTAGCAACATAATCAGCGACATCCTTCTTTAATCCATCCCACCAGTATATATCTCTGATACTGTGGTACAATCTTGGTAATGCCCGGATGAACGCTGTAGGCTGTAGAATGTGCTTCCTCTAGGATCTCTTCTCTCAAATCATCCACATCAGAAACACACAATCTACCACTGATCCACAATACACCATCATCATCGAGTGTGAAATCAGTGAACTTCCCTGCCCTGACATTCTCTGCAAGCTCTTCCAGAATAGGATCTCGGCTCTGAGCTGCTTTAATCTTATCCCTCAGCACAGATCGTACTTTAAACTGAGCTAGCAGTCCACCTGATCTACTAATCTTCATCATCAGACCTTGATCCACCAACAGATGCAATTCCTGGATCAATGGTCTCCTCTCAACACCGATGTGAGCAAGACTACCTGAGGACTTACTACTCAAGGCATCTGCTACCATATTAGCTTTACCCAGATGATATAAAATCTCGCAAATCATAATCCTTTAACAATTCCAACCATCTCCTCTGCCTCAAATTCAGATCTCGCTGCTGGAAAATGTACTTAAGGCTCTATGATCAGTAAATATCTCACAAGTCACCCGTACAAATAATGTCTCCAGATCTTTAAAGCAAAGATCACTGCAAACCATCTCAAGATCATGTGTAGGATAGTTCTGCTCATGCTTCTTCAACTGCCTCGAATGCATAGGCTATCACCCTTCCATTCTGCATCAACACACAACCAAGACCAATTCTAGAGGCATCACAGTAAACTGTGAACTTATCCACACTATTAGGCAAAGCTAATACTGACACTGTGGTCAATTTCTCCTTCAACAACTGGAAACTATTCTCACACGCTTCTGACCACTCGAATCTAACATTCTTCTGAGTCAAGCGAGTCATAGGGGATGCAATTCTAGAAAAATCTTGCACAAACCACCTATAATACCCGGCTAAACCCAGAAAACTTCGAATCTCAGTAACAGAAGTCGGTCTAGGCCACTCAGACACTGCCTCAATCTTCTGTGGATCAACCTGAATACCTTCTTTAGACACTACGTGTCCAAGAAAAGAAACACTCTCCATCCAGAAATCACACTTCGAGAATTTAGCATAAAGTTGATGATCTCTCAGTGTCTGTAGTACAATCCTCAAGTGATATACATGCTCTTCCATACTCCTCGAATAAACCAGTATATCATCAATGAAGACTACCACAAACTGATCCACATACGGTCTCAGTACTCTATTCATCAGGTCCATAAAAGCTGCTGGTGCATTAGTCAAACCAAAAGACATCACCAGAAACTCATAATGGCCATATATAGTGCGGAATGCTGTCTTAGGAATATCAGCCTCACTAATCCGCAACTGATGATAACCCGACCTCAAGTCAACCTTAGAAAAGAACTGTGCACTCTGTAGCTGATCAAACAAATCATCTATCCTCGGGAGAGGATACTTGTTCTTCACTGTCACCTTATTCAGCTCTCTGTAGTTAATGCACAGTCTCAGGGTACCATCCTTCTTCTTCACAAACAAAACTAGTGCACCCCAAAGAGAAACACTAGGTGTAATATCCCGTGTTTTTTTTAAAATATTTTTATACTGTACCAAGATATGCAGTGTCAATAATTTTTGTATATATATTACGATATTTTCATGAGTTGATATGTATTTAAAACCTATTTTAATTACTGTGTATTATTTACAGTGTTTTACGTAAAATTTTCCCGGGACTTGTATTTTCGGGGAAATTTTCACGTAAATAATTTATTATTAATTATTTTAAATATATTTTCAGACTTGCATGAACTCATACATATTTTTAAAATATTAAACACAGTATATACATATAAATATTTATTTAATTAGGGTTTAGTATTACCCTAATATTTTATTAATATTTTATTTGTTTTATTGTTATTTAATTAATTTTATTTAGTATAAATTATTAAAATATTAAATTTTATGTGTGTGGTGTATATTTAATGTGTGTAATTTAATATTATTTTATTATATAGTGTAAAGTATATATATATACATATATACATTAAAAATCAAAATTTTTACCAAATTACCGTTTTGCCCCTCCCTCTCCTTCTTCTCTCTCGATCGCTCACCCTCACTGTGCCTCCCATTCCAGCACGTCGGACCGCCCCTCGCCGCCACCAGTTGCCGCCAACCTCCTTTCCCTTCCTTCCTCTTCCTCTCCGACGTGACCAGGCCGCCGGAAGCCTGCTGGAACGCCCGAAATCCGCCATGGCAGCAAGTTGAGCTTCTCACCGTCGACGACGATTCCGGCCACCATTTCGTGCCCGTCGGTCTTCATCGACTCCTTGAGATCCGGTGATTCCAATTCTAAGCTCCTTTCGACCTGAAATCAAGTGGATTTTGAGGTTTAAGCTAAAATTCAATTCGGTCACATTAGGGTTTTCAATTTTTTTGAGCTTCGAATTGATTGATTCATGGAAACTCCCTTCACAAATGTTGATCCTAGTAGCTTAATATACATGTATGAATTTTTGTAGAATTTTTGGAGATTTTTTGGATTTTTGGGTATTTTTGAATATTTTAATATTATTTTCTAATTTTCAGAAATTAATTATTTAAATTATGAAATTGGGGTTTATGGTTAAATTAGGTGTTGAAATGAATTATAGGAATTTATTTGTAATTTTTATGAATTTCTAAGTATTTATTTTGAATTATTGAAGTTTATGTGATTTTGAGAAATTAGGGTTAATTGTGTTTTAAATTGAAATTAATTGGTTAATTGAGTTTAATTATTGATATTATTGATAAATATGTTGAGAAAATTAATTTTTGATAATTTTATAATTTTTGGTGAATTTTTGAAGTGATTTTGGTATATTTATATATATAGGGGTATTTTGGTAATTTTACCCTAAATTGGCAAAAAATGTAATTTAATTGGTTTTAATAGTTATTTAAAGTATAAAAATGATTTCTATAAATTATTTAGTATTTTTAACTAATTAAAACTATTTTTCGTGAATTATTTTCAATTATATATATAATATACGATTTTTCTAATAAAATGAGTTTTTATCGGTTTTTACTGTGTTTAAAGGTTAATTATGTAATTTCTACTTATAAAATGAATTTCTATGCTATAAGGATATTTTTGGTATATTTGGAATTATTCTGTGATTGTGGACCCCGGTCGGTAGACTGTAGTTTGGAGTCCGATCGAGGGGTTATGGATTTGTGTTGAGCCTATTTTTTGAAGTGTATTTCTTTGCAGGGTCGGCTCTACTCTTTTGAGTAGAGAGATGTCCATTTTACAGGGGAGGTTCTGACGGATTTTTGATAGAATTCTCGTAAAATGTGATATCCAGTCGAACCCTGATATCGATTCTGTGTTTTATACTCTAGATCGAATTCTAGGATTTCTATTAGGTTTATTCTGATGTCGATTATTTATTGCTTGTTTAGTTGCGCCGAGACCGAGGGCTAGTGGACCAGGCCCATCGGACCTGTCTCGTGGAGCGCACTAGGTGAGTTACTATACTATATATATATGCTTAGGATGCATGATTTAGAAATACATGTTTTATGTTGATTAAATATGCATAAATAAATTGATTATTTCTTAAGTTTATATTAAGTATATTTTTGGTTTATTTTTGGTATATAATAAATTATATACATGTTTTGTTAATAAAATATATTTAAAATGTTTTTAAATATATTTTTAGTTTAATTTATGATTTGACTGGATTTATTTGACGTATATATACTCGAAATATACCTGGTTTACTTTTGGTATATTTCTGGTATATATATATGGATTATATTGTTATTTCATTACATTAATGCATCATTTATTTTTGTGAATGAATGTTTTATATTTAATGATGAAGGATATCGATAGAACGTGCTACCTAGTGGGCAGCACTAGGACCAAGTACGTACCGGTACGCCTATAGCTTTAGGCTATATTACTAACTATTTATGGATATTGATTTGATATGATTATTGATATGTGTGAGATATGGTTTGGAGGTGTGATTGCTGGAGCTCGGTTGACCAAGTGTCTCGGGGCCAATCACACTGGCAGTCAGACTGCTGGAGCTCGATTGACTTAGTGTCTCGGGGCCAGTCTACTGTCTAAATGAATTAAGTGGATATATTTGGATTAAGTGAGCCCGTATGGCTAGAGTGTTGTCTAACACTATTTCCGAGGTTGCGATATTCTAGGGTTCTATGTGATCCTTCATAAACTAGGATTTTCAATAAAATATATAAAAAAAATGATTTTTCTGCATCTGTGTGAATTTGCCTATATATATACATATTAGATATGTATTATTGACTGTATGCATTTTCATTTAGTGTGTATGTATATATATTATAGTAATTCACTCAGTGAGGTCTGACTCCCCTCCGTTGACTATTTTTTAGGAGAGTCAACTTCTTCAGACCTCAGTAGCAGGTCGATACGCCGGATTTCTTCTGCCCCGACTTCTTTGTGTAAATTATTTACTTGAGTCTTATTTATTTTATCTAGACACTACAGTAGTTGTGAATTAAAGTATTGGATTTCATGTATTTTATTTAAAGAGATGTGTTATATTGAAACTGGATTTGTATTAAAGAGATTATATATATATGTGATGAGTTGAGATTTAAATTAAATCCAGTTGATGGAAATGTTATTATTATATTTACGATTTTTATTTCCGCTGTAAATTTGATATTGTTACTATTACTATTGCATATTTTATTTTATTTTTAGGCTTGCTACGGGTTCCGGATTCGAAAGAATTCCCGTTCCCTAGCGCAGGTCATGGCCCCTGTTTTGGGTCGTGACACTAGGTCTAACGAAACCTTTATCCAACAACTCTTGCAACTGCTCCTTCAACTCTCTCAACTCTGCAGGAGCCATATGATAGGGTGGCATAGATATAGGAGTAGTACCTGGAACCACATCTATACAGAACTCAATCTCTCTGTGAGGTGGTAAACCTAGCAACTCCTCGGGAAAAATATCAGGAAACTCACAAGCAACAGGAACATCTGTGAGTGAAAACTTCTCCACTGAAGTATCCCTAACCAATGCCAAATATCCCTGACATCCTTTCCTCAATAACTTCCTAGCCGTAATAGCAGAAATAAGATTCTGAGGTGCTGAACTCCTATCACCCACAAACTTAAAAGCTTCTTCATCAGGAATTCTGAAAGTCACCTCTTTATTCCTGCAATCTACCATGACATAGTGCTGAGATAACCAATCCATTCCCAGAATAACATTAAACTCCATCACATCTAACAGAATCAAATCAGCGGGTAATTCTCTATCTCCCACGAGAACTGGACAACCAGAAAGAACAATATCGATGTCCAAGGAATCGCTCAGAGGAGTGGCAACAGACAAAGGAAAAGCCATCCTCGAAGCTTGCCAACAAGATTTAGAAGCAAAAACAGGAGAAACAAACGAATGCGTGGCACCCAGATCAAACAAAACCCATGCATCCAGGTAACAAACAGAAACAATACCTGCCACGACTGCATTAGATGCCTGAGCATCCTGCTGAGTAAGATGAAAAACTCTGGCCTGACCTCGACCTCCTTGCTGACTAGTAGAAGCTTGGCCAACACCTCTGGCACCTCCTCTAGTACCTCTACCACGACTCTGCTGTGGAACAAACTGAGTGGAACTCTGATGCTGAGCTGGTGGTAACTGAAATGGCACGGGTGCAGCACTAGCAATCGACTGCTGTGGAAATCACAGAATCTGCTGCTACTAATACCCAGAATAAGGACACGATCTGGCAAAATGTCCTGTCTGCCCGCATCTGAAGCATGTCAGTGGTGTCAGATAACACGGTCCCTAATGGACTCTACCACAAGTCTGATAAACACTGGCCGCTGATCTAGAACTACGACCACTGTTGCTGCTCGAAGCACCTGACCCAAATCTGAATGATCTACGCTGACCTCCACGGCCATGTCTACTGCTCTGATGCACTCGCTGCTGCTATCTCTGACTCTGTTGAGTCGGACCTCGCTGCTAACTACTCGAACCAACATGAAAACTCGAATATGGAGTAGCCTGCAATCCACTCGACTGAACTCCTAGCTGGTAATAATCAGGCATCGCTCCCTGCCTAACTAGTCTCAGCTCAATCTCCTTAGCCAACTCAATCACAGACTCGAGAGTAAGGCCTGTTGTAGGCATACCAGCAAAAGCTGAACCCAAACCAATAACATATGTAGTGACTGCAAAATACTGATCTCGCATCAGATCCTCAGCATATCTACCCAGACGAAGAAACTCGCGGGTATACTCCTCTACAGATCAATCTCCACGAGAAATACTAGTCAAACGAAGACGATAACTCAAACGAAGAGGCTCTGGATAAAATCTCCTCATAAATCGCTCACGAAACTGAGCCCACGTCATCGTCATCATATAAGGCTGGATCATCTGAATGAACCAATCTAGAGCTAATCCCTCGACAGACAACTCAATGATCATGATCCGCTGATACTCGGTATGAGCAGTCCGAGTCCGAGTCTCAATCGCATGCAGAAAATCTAACGGATTAGAAGTACCATCAAAAGCAATCCTGCCAACTCGGGCATAGAACAAAGTTGCCTCAGGGTCAGACATACCCTGCTGATAGGCAGGCTGAACAGGCTAAACAACTGGAGGAACAGGAACATCAAATTCAGGCTCTACAGGCTCCTTGTCCTGTAACTCTCTCTGCCTACGGCGACCTGCCGCTCCTCGAGGTTTACCTCTGCCATGACCTCTACGTCTAACTGGCTGCTCAGGAGGTAAAACCTCATCCTGAAAAGACTCATCATCCTCGGCCTCAACGATCGGTGGAGCGACACGCGCTCACCTCCTCATACTGAAAAGACAAACGGAAAGATTCAGACAAAACAGACAACGGAGGAATAACGCAGAAAACTACAGCAAGGAATACTCATCAAGATATACTCGAACCTAATACATTGCAGTAGTCCAACAGAAAACACAACTCTGAAAACTAGGGCCACAACTCACATAACTAAGCCCTGACACAGAACTCCGCTCTGATACCAACTTTGTCACGACCCAAAACAGGGGCCATGACCGGCGCTAGGGAACGAGAATTCTTTCGAATCCGGAACCCGTAGCAAGCCTAAAAA
>CANTUR010002296.1:30000-37775 GCA_947683625.1 Mallotus nudiflorus
CAAGAGGGAGAAAATGAAGAAAACATGGAGGAAGATCATGAAATTCGTTCACGAAAAGCCAAACGTGTAGTAATTTTTACTGATAATCAACAAAATACAGATACTTATAATAATACCAAAGACACAACGAATTTTGACCAAATAGACGAAGTTACTTTGATCCGTTATTCACAACAATCAGACTTTCGTCGAGACATAATAAAAGGATCCGTGCGAGCACAAAGACGTAAAATAGCTATTTGGGAACTGTTTCAGGCAAATGCACATTCTCCCCTTTTTTTGGACAGAATAGACAAATCCTTTTTTTTTTCTTTTGATATTTCCGAACTGATAAAAACAATGTTTATAAATTGGATGTGTAAAAACACAGAATTCACAATTTCAAATTCTACTTATACAGAGAAAAAAACAAAAGAAAGTAAGAAAAAAGACGGGGACAAAAGAGAAGACGACAAAAGAGAGGAAAAAGCTCGGATAGAAATAGCTGAAGCCTGGGATAGCATTCTTTTTGCTCAAGTAATAAGAGGTTGTATTTTAGTAACCCAATCGATTCTTAGAAAATATATTATATTGCCTTCATTAATAATAGCTAAAAATGTCATTCGTATACTATTTTTTCAAATTCCCGAATGGTCGGGGGATTTAAAGGATTGGAGTAGAGAAATGCATGTTAAATGCACCTATAATGGAGTTCAATTATCAGAAAAAGAATTTCCGAAAAACTGGTTAACAGATGGGATTCAAATAAAGATACTATTTCCTTTTCGTCTAAAACCTTGGCACAGATCTAAGTTAAAACTCCCTCATAAAGATCCAATGAAAAAGAAAGTACAAAAAAATGATTTTTGTTTTTTAACAGTTTGGGGAATGGAAGCTGAACTCCCTTTTGGTTCTCCCCGAAAACGGCTTTCACTTTTTGAACCCATCTTTAAAAAACTTGAAAAAAAAATTCGAAAAATGAAAAAAAATGGTTTTCAAGTTATAACAATTTTAGAAGAAAGAAGAAAATTATTTCTAAATTTATCAACAGAAAAAAAAAACTGGGTCGTCAAAAACATTTTATTTCGAAAAGAAATAATAAACAAATTTTCAAAATCAAAAAGAAATAAAATTCGATTATCTGGAGTTAACGAAGTATATGAATTGAATGCAACTAAAAAAGAAAAAGATTTGTTAATCAATAACAATAATCGGACGAGTCATAAATTGTCCACCCCAATTCGATCTATGGTTTGGGCAAATTTTTCACTAACAGAAAAAAAAATGAAAGATCTTTCTGCTAGAAGAAAGATAATCCTAAATCAAATAGAAAAAATTTCAAAAGAAAAGGAAAAAAAAATTCTAACCTCGGAGATAAATATTAGTCCTAACAAAATAAGTTATAATGCTAAAATATTAAAATCATCAAAAAATTTTTCACAGATATTAAAAAGAAGAAATGCTCGATTAGCAAATAAATTCCATTTTTTTATAAAAATTTTGATTGAAAGGATATACATAGATATCTTTTTAGGTATCATTAATATTCCGAGACGCAATGCACAGCTTTTTCTTGAATCAACAAAAAAAATTATTACTAAATACATTTACAATAATGAAGAAAATCACAAAAAAATTGATAAAACAAATCAAAATACAATTCACTTTATTTCGATTATAAATAGAAAAAAGTCAAGTAATCTTGCTGTTTTTAATAAGAATAATAAGAATTCGCAGATTTTTTGTGACATATCTTCCTTGTCACAAGCGTATGTATTTTACAAATTATTACAAATCCAAATTATTAACTTATATAAGTTAAGATCTATCCTTCAATATCATGGCCTTTTTATAAAGAATGAAATAAAGGAGTATTTTAGAGTCCAAGGGATATTTCATTTCGAATTAAAAGAAAAAAATGTTAGAAATTCTGTAATGAATCAATGGAAAAACTGGTTAAAGAGTCATTATCAATATAAATACGATTTATCTCAGATTAGATGGTCTCGATTAATACCACAAAAATGGCGAAATAGAATCAATCAACACTCTATGGTTCAAAAGAAAAAATTAAACAAACGGAATTTATATGAAAAAGACCAATTAATTCAGTTTGAAAAAAAAAATGATTTTGATTTTGAGGCAGACTCATTACCAAAGCAAAAAGATAATTTTAAAAAACACTATAGATATAATCTTTTATCATATAAATCTATTAATTATGAAAATAAGAAGGACTCATATATTTATGGATCACCATTCCAAATAAATAATAAACAAAAGATTTCTTATAATTACAACACAAAAAAAAGCAACCCTTTCGACATGTTGGAAGGTATTCCTATCAATAATTATCTAGCGGAAGATGACATTATTGATATGGAGCAAAGCAAATATTTTGATTGGAAAATTCTCCATTTTTGTCTTAGAAAAAAGGTCGATATTGAATCTTGGATCGATACTGGAAGCGAAGATAAAAAAAATACTCAGACTAATAAGTCTCAAATAATTAAAAAAATTGATAAAAAAAAGATTTTTTTTCTTACAATTCACCAAGATCAAGAAATCAATTCATCCAATCAAAAAAAAAACCTTTTTGATTGGATGGGAATGAATGAAGAAATACAAAAAGGTCTCATATCAAATTTTGAACTTTGGTTCTTTCGAAAATTTGTAATACTTTACAACACATATAAGATAAACCCGTGGGCGATACCAATCCAATTTCTTCTTTTCAATTTTCATAGAAATGAAAATGTTAGTAAAACTAAGAAAATCAACGAGAAGAAAAATGGCGATCTTTTTATATCTATATCATCGAATGAAAACAAAATTATTGAATTAGAGAATCGAAATCACGAAGAAAAAGAATCCGAAGACCAAGCGGACTTTGGATCAGTTTTCACAAATCAAGAAAAAGATATTGAAGAAGATTATATGGGATTAGGTATGAAAAAAAATAGACATAAAAAGCAAAACAAAAGTCATACGGAAGTAGAACTTGATTTCTTCCTAAAACGATATTTATGTTTTCAATTAAGATGGAATGGTTCTTTAAATCAAAAAATAATCAATAATATCAAAGTATATTGTCTCCTGCTTAGACTGACAAATCCACGAGAAATTATTATATCTTCTATTCAAAGACAAGAAATAAGTCTGAATATTCTGATGGTTCAGAAGGATTTAACTCTTACAGAATTGATGAAAAAGGGAATATTGATTATCGAACCTGTTCGTCTGTCGGTAAAAAATGATGGACAATTTCTTTTGTATCAAACCGTGGGTATCTTATTAGTTCATAAGAACAAACAACAAATTAATCAAAAATACAGAGACAAAATCGATTCGATTTCTATTGAAAGGCATCAAAGTATAATTGGAAATAGAGACAAAAATGATTATGATTTACTTGTTCCAGAAAATATTTTCTCCCCGAAACGTTGTAGAGAATTAAGAATTCTAATTTCTTTCAATTTAAAAAATAAAAACAATATTCATATAAATACAGAAATTTGCAACGGTAATAACATAAAAAACCGTGGTCCCGTTTTTGATAAAAGCAAACATTTTGATAGAGATAAAAATAAACTAATTAAATTCAAATTTTTTCTTTGGCCCAATTTTCGATTAGAAGATTTAGCTTGTATGAATCGTTATTGGTTCGATACTAATAATGCCAGTCGGTTCAGTATGGTAAGGATATGTATATATCCACGGTTCAAATTTTGGTAAGGATGCATTTTTCATATATATCCCATAGCATATTTCATCCAGAAAGGAATCAATGGAATTTTTTTACTTTTCATTTTAGGTAGAATTTTGTTCTCTTTTGTAAGCGAAGAAATATATCATCCTTTTGTATCTATAACCGAATAAAAAAATTGGATTGATTAATGAGAAATTTTCAATTTTATTTGACAAAATTTTGAATTAGTAACTTGAATTACTAACAAGTAGAGATTTTTATTTTATGTATATCAAATTAAAATGAACTAACATTATTATTTATTAATACAATACATTTTTTGATTTTTTTTTATTACTGATCAATAGAAATAAAAAAGATCTTAATCTTAAAAAGGGTGGGCTATTTTATGGTAAAAAATTCATTCATTTCAGTTATTTCACAAGAAGAAAAAGACGAAAACAAAGGATCTGTTGAATTTCAAATAGTAAGTTTCACTAATAAGATACGAAGACTTACTTCACATTTGGAATTGCATAGAAAAGACTATTTATCTCAGAGAGGTTTGCGGAAAATTCTGGGAAAACGGCAACGACTGATGTCTTATTTAGCAAAGAAAAATAGAGTACGTTATAAAGAATTAATTAGCCGGGTAGATATTCGGGAATCAAAAACTCGTTAATGTGAAGAGTTTTTTTGAATTATTTGATTTATTAGATCGTAATATGAACTTCTTTTTGTTTTCAATAATTCATGAAAAAATGGATCGAGGAAATTCCTATGAATGTACCAGCTACACGAAAAGACCTTATGATAGTCAATATGGGTCCCCACCACCCATCAATGCATGGTGTTCTTCGACTCATCGTTACTCTAGACGGTGAAGATGTTATTGACTGTGAACCAATAGTAGGTTATTTACACAGAGGGATGGAAAAAATTGCGGAAAATCGAACAATTATACAATATTTGCCCTATGTAACACGCTGGGATTATTTGGCTACTATGTTCACAGAAGCAATAACAGTAAATGGTCCAGAATTGTTAGGAAATATTCAAGTGCCTAAAAGAGCTAGCTATATCAGAGTAATTATGTTGGAATTGAGTCGTATAGCTTCTCATTTGTTATGGCTTGGTCCTTTTATGGCAGATATTGGTGCACAGACCCCTTTCTTCTATATTTTTAGAGAGAGAGAGTTAGTATATGATTTATTCGAAGCTGCCACCGGTATGAGAATGATGCATAATTATTTTCGTATCGGGGGAGTAGCGGCCGATCTACCTCATGGATGGATAGATAAATGTTTGGATTTTTGCGATTATTTTTTAACAGGAGTTGCTGAATATCAAAAACTTATTACGCAAAATCCTATTTTTTTAGAACGAGTTGAAGGAGTAGGTATTGTTGGTGCGGAGAAAGCAATAAATTGGGGTTTATCAGGACCAATGCTACGAGCTTCTGGAGTACAATGGGATCTTCGTCAAGTTGATCATTATGAGTGTTACAACGAATTTGATTGGGAAGTCCAGTGGCAAAAAGAAGGAGATTCATTAGCTCGTTATTTAGTCCGAATTGGTGAAATGATGGAATCTATAAAAATTATTCAACAGGCTCTGGAAGGAATTCCGGGGGGGCCTTATGAGAATTTAGAAACCCGACGTTTTGAAAAGGATCCGGAATGGAACGATTTCGAATATCGATTCATTAGTAAGAAAACTTCTCCTACTTTTGAATTACCGAAACAAGAACTTTATGTGAGAGTCGAAGCCCCAAAAGGGGAATTGGGGATTTTTCTGATAGGGGATCAGAGTGGTTTTCCCTGGAGGTGGAAAATTCGCCCGCCCGGTTTTATCAATTTGCAAATTCTTCCCGAATTAGTTAAAAGAATGAAATTGGCTGATATTATGACAATACTAGGTAGTATAGATATCATTATGGGGGAAGTTGATCGTTGAAATGATAATTGATACAACAGAAGTACACGCTATCAATTCTTTTTCTAGATTAGAATCTTTAAATGAGGTCTATGTCTATGGAATTATATGGGTGTTTGCCCCTATTTTGACTCTTGTATTGGGAATCACGCTAGGCATACTAATAATTGTATGGTTAGAAAGAGAAATATCCGCAGGGATACAACAACGTATTGGACCTGAATATGCCGGTCCTTTAGGAGTTCTTCAAGCTCTAGCGGATGGGACAAAACTACTTTTCAAAGAAAATATTTTTCCCTCTAGGGGGAATACTCGTTTATTCAGTATCGGACCATCCATAGCAGTCATATCAACTCTATTAAGTTATTCAATAATTCCTTTTGGCTATCACCTTATTTTAACTGATCTAAATATTGGTGTTTTTTTATGGATTGCCATTTCAAGTATTGCTCCGATTGGACTTCTTATGTCAGGATATGGATCAAATAATAAATATTCCTTTTTAGGTGGTCTACGAGCTGCTGCTCAATCGATTAGTTATGAAATACCATTAACTCTTTGTGTGTTATCCATATCTCTACGTGTGATTCGTTGAAACATAAACTTTTACCTATTCCTTTATTTTTAGGAAGAAAGCGAAATCCATTGAATAGATATCTTCATTTTTTATTCATCATTTGGGTTAATGAACTAAATTGGATAGTTATATGAGTGAAAGAAAACAACTTGTCAATTTGCAGTAAAAAAATTGAGACTCATTTCCTATGTACAAGAGTAAAACAGAAATAAACATAAGAAAAGAAGACCGTTTGCCCCAAGATTGGTTGATTAGTCATCCTGGCTTGACGCGGGCTCAAAAGATCAACCCTATTGAGTTTATCATTTATATGTATTACCATAATGCTAACATAACTGGCCATTGAGAAAAAATGAGTGGATGGTTAGGAACACCAAGATACACAAAGGATTAGTAATAGAGATTTTAAAAATTATCTATCTAAAAAGATATTTCGGCAGAATATAAAAGTATATTAATTGGGGCTTTAAATTGGTAGAAATGATCAGGCAGTACTCCCCATGATTCCGATCCAGAGTATGCTCCTGCCCACTGATTAAAGAAATAACTATCAGGAACGAAATAACCCTTCCCCCCTTTAATCCCCCCTTTGTTTTTTTTCAGAAAGAAGAATAGGAACGAACAAAAAGAATCTAATATCTAATTACAATAAAATAAAAAATCAATCTTTTTTATTCTTTTTTCCTATATCCATATTCATATAGACGGAATTCGTATCATAATTCGGAATATCTAATTCTTTTTCGTAATCAAAAATGATAGGTTGAAATTGGTATTTTTACAAAAAATATTTTTATAAATAAATTATAAATAATATAAATAAAGAGTATTTTATTGAAAAATTTTGAAGTTATTACTCAAAAAAGAAAAATTGAAACTATTAAAGGATGAGATTAATTCAGAAGTACTTTTTTGTTAGTATTATAACAGATAGAATTTCATTGCGCGAATTTGGGAACGTCGATAGATTTATTTTATTTTGATCCTATATATCTTACAAATATATATATCCTACAAATATAGCAAAATAATTTATAGCAAAATAAATAATCCGATCGGGTCCTTAAATTGTTTTATGGCCTTTGAGGAGCCGTATGAGGTGAGAATCTCATGTACGGTTCTGTAATAGCGATGGGAACAGTGATGTTATCACCGACTATGATTATCTAACAGTTCAAGTACAGTTGATATAGTTGAGGCACAATCAAAATCTGGTTTTTGGGGGTGGAATTTGTGGCGTCAACCTATAGGATTTATCATTTTTTTTATTTCTTCTCTAGCAGAATGTGAGAGATTACCTTTTGATTTACCAGAAGCAGAAGAAGAATTAGTAGCAGGTTATCAAACCGAATATTCAGGTATCAAATTTGGTTTATTTTATATTGCTTCCTATCTAAGCTTATTAGTTGCTTCATTATTTGTAACAGTTCTTTACTTGGGCGGTTGGACTATCTCTAGTCCGTATATATTCGTTCCTGAGCCTTTTGAAACAAATAAAATTAAAATAAGTGGAGTCTTTGGAACAACAATTGGTATCTTTATTACATTGGTTAAAACTTATTTGTTCTTGTTCATTCCTATCACAACAAGATGGAC
>CANTUR010002297.1:5000-30000 GCA_947683625.1 Mallotus nudiflorus
GGAGTTCAATTATCAGAAAAAGAATTTCCGAAAAACTGGTTAACAGATGGGATTCAAATAAAGATACTATTTCCTTTTCGTCTAAAACCTTGGCACAGATCTAAGTTAAAACTCCCTCATAAAGATCCAATGAAAAAGAAAGTACAAAAAAATGATTTTTGTTTTTTAACAGTTTGGGGAATGGAAGCTGAACTCCCTTTTGGTTCTCCCCGAAAACGGCTTTCACTTTTTGAACCCATCTTTAAAAAACTTGAAAAAAAAATTCGAAAAATGAAAAAAAATGGTTTTCAAGTTATAACAATTTTAGAAGAAAGAAGAAAATTATTTCTAAATTTATCAACAGAAAAAAAAAACTGGGTCGTCAAAAACATTTTATTTCGAAAAGAAATAATAAACAAATTTTCAAAATCAAAAAGAAATAAAATTCGATTATCTGGAGTTAACGAAGTATATGAATTGAATGCAACTAAAAAAGAAAAAGATTTGTTAATCAATAACAATAATCGGACGAGTCATAAATTGTCCACCCCAATTCGATCTATGGTTTGGGCAAATTTTTCACTAACAGAAAAAAAAATGAAAGATCTTTCTGCTAGAAGAAAGATAATCCTAAATCAAATAGAAAAAATTTCAAAAGAAAAGGAAAAAAAAATTCTAACCTCGGAGATAAATATTAGTCCTAACAAAATAAGTTATAATGCTAAAATATTAAAATCATCAAAAAATTTTTCACAGATATTAAAAAGAAGAAATGCTCGATTAGCAAATAAATTCCATTTTTTTATAAAAATTTTGATTGAAAGGATATACATAGATATCTTTTTAGGTATCATTAATATTCCGAGACGCAATGCACAGCTTTTTCTTGAATCAACAAAAAAAATTATTACTAAATACATTTACAATAATGAAGAAAATCACAAAAAAATTGATAAAACAAATCAAAATACAATTCACTTTATTTCGATTATAAATAGAAAAAAGTCAAGTAATCTTGCTGTTTTTAATAAGAATAATAAGAATTCGCAGATTTTTTGTGACATATCTTCCTTGTCACAAGCGTATGTATTTTACAAATTATTACAAATCCAAATTATTAACTTATATAAGTTAAGATCTATCCTTCAATATCATGGCCTTTTTATAAAGAATGAAATAAAGGAGTATTTTAGAGTCCAAGGGATATTTCATTTCGAATTAAAAGAAAAAAATGTTAGAAATTCTGTAATGAATCAATGGAAAAACTGGTTAAAGAGTCATTATCAATATAAATACGATTTATCTCAGATTAGATGGTCTCGATTAATACCACAAAAATGGCGAAATAGAATCAATCAACACTCTATGGTTCAAAAGAAAAAATTAAACAAACGGAATTTATATGAAAAAGACCAATTAATTCAGTTTGAAAAAAAAAATGATTTTGATTTTGAGGCAGACTCATTACCAAAGCAAAAAGATAATTTTAAAAAACACTATAGATATAATCTTTTATCATATAAATCTATTAATTATGAAAATAAGAAGGACTCATATATTTATGGATCACCATTCCAAATAAATAATAAACAAAAGATTTCTTATAATTACAACACAAAAAAAAGCAACCCTTTCGACATGTTGGAAGGTATTCCTATCAATAATTATCTAGCGGAAGATGACATTATTGATATGGAGCAAAGCAAATATTTTGATTGGAAAATTCTCCATTTTTGTCTTAGAAAAAAGGTCGATATTGAATCTTGGATCGATACTGGAAGCGAAGATAAAAAAAATACTCAGACTAATAAGTCTCAAATAATTAAAAAAATTGATAAAAAAAAGATTTTTTTTCTTACAATTCACCAAGATCAAGAAATCAATTCATCCAATCAAAAAAAAAACCTTTTTGATTGGATGGGAATGAATGAAGAAATACAAAAAGGTCTCATATCAAATTTTGAACTTTGGTTCTTTCGAAAATTTGTAATACTTTACAACACATATAAGATAAACCCGTGGGCGATACCAATCCAATTTCTTCTTTTCAATTTTCATAGAAATGAAAATGTTAGTAAAACTAAGAAAATCAACGAGAAGAAAAATGGCGATCTTTTTATATCTATATCATCGAATGAAAACAAAATTATTGAATTAGAGAATCGAAATCACGAAGAAAAAGAATCCGAAGACCAAGCGGACTTTGGATCAGTTTTCACAAATCAAGAAAAAGATATTGAAGAAGATTATATGGGATTAGGTATGAAAAAAAATAGACATAAAAAGCAAAACAAAAGTCATACGGAAGTAGAACTTGATTTCTTCCTAAAACGATATTTATGTTTTCAATTAAGATGGAATGGTTCTTTAAATCAAAAAATAATCAATAATATCAAAGTATATTGTCTCCTGCTTAGACTGACAAATCCACGAGAAATTATTATATCTTCTATTCAAAGACAAGAAATAAGTCTGAATATTCTGATGGTTCAGAAGGATTTAACTCTTACAGAATTGATGAAAAAGGGAATATTGATTATCGAACCTGTTCGTCTGTCGGTAAAAAATGATGGACAATTTCTTTTGTATCAAACCGTGGGTATCTTATTAGTTCATAAGAACAAACAACAAATTAATCAAAAATACAGAGACAAAATCGATTCGATTTCTATTGAAAGGCATCAAAGTATAATTGGAAATAGAGACAAAAATGATTATGATTTACTTGTTCCAGAAAATATTTTCTCCCCGAAACGTTGTAGAGAATTAAGAATTCTAATTTCTTTCAATTTAAAAAATAAAAACAATATTCATATAAATACAGAAATTTGCAACGGTAATAACATAAAAAACCGTGGTCCCGTTTTTGATAAAAGCAAACATTTTGATAGAGATAAAAATAAACTAATTAAATTCAAATTTTTTCTTTGGCCCAATTTTCGATTAGAAGATTTAGCTTGTATGAATCGTTATTGGTTCGATACTAATAATGCCAGTCGGTTCAGTATGGTAAGGATATGTATATATCCACGGTTCAAATTTTGGTAAGGATGCATTTTTCATATATATCCCATAGCATATTTCATCCAGAAAGGAATCAATGGAATTTTTTTACTTTTCATTTTAGGTAGAATTTTGTTCTCTTTTGTAAGCGAAGAAATATATCATCCTTTTGTATCTATAACCGAATAAAAAAATTGGATTGATTAATGAGAAATTTTCAATTTTATTTGACAAAATTTTGAATTAGTAACTTGAATTACTAACAAGTAGAGATTTTTATTTTATGTATATCAAATTAAAATGAACTAACATTATTATTTATTAATACAATACATTTTTTGATTTTTTTTTATTACTGATCAATAGAAATAAAAAAGATCTTAATCTTAAAAAGGGTGGGCTATTTTATGGTAAAAAATTCATTCATTTCAGTTATTTCACAAGAAGAAAAAGACGAAAACAAAGGATCTGTTGAATTTCAAATAGTAAGTTTCACTAATAAGATACGAAGACTTACTTCACATTTGGAATTGCATAGAAAAGACTATTTATCTCAGAGAGGTTTGCGGAAAATTCTGGGAAAACGGCAACGACTGATGTCTTATTTAGCAAAGAAAAATAGAGTACGTTATAAAGAATTAATTAGCCGGGTAGATATTCGGGAATCAAAAACTCGTTAATGTGAAGAGTTTTTTTGAATTATTTGATTTATTAGATCGTAATATGAACTTCTTTTTGTTTTCAATAATTCATGAAAAAATGGATCGAGGAAATTCCTATGAATGTACCAGCTACACGAAAAGACCTTATGATAGTCAATATGGGTCCCCACCACCCATCAATGCATGGTGTTCTTCGACTCATCGTTACTCTAGACGGTGAAGATGTTATTGACTGTGAACCAATAGTAGGTTATTTACACAGAGGGATGGAAAAAATTGCGGAAAATCGAACAATTATACAATATTTGCCCTATGTAACACGCTGGGATTATTTGGCTACTATGTTCACAGAAGCAATAACAGTAAATGGTCCAGAATTGTTAGGAAATATTCAAGTGCCTAAAAGAGCTAGCTATATCAGAGTAATTATGTTGGAATTGAGTCGTATAGCTTCTCATTTGTTATGGCTTGGTCCTTTTATGGCAGATATTGGTGCACAGACCCCTTTCTTCTATATTTTTAGAGAGAGAGAGTTAGTATATGATTTATTCGAAGCTGCCACCGGTATGAGAATGATGCATAATTATTTTCGTATCGGGGGAGTAGCGGCCGATCTACCTCATGGATGGATAGATAAATGTTTGGATTTTTGCGATTATTTTTTAACAGGAGTTGCTGAATATCAAAAACTTATTACGCAAAATCCTATTTTTTTAGAACGAGTTGAAGGAGTAGGTATTGTTGGTGCGGAGAAAGCAATAAATTGGGGTTTATCAGGACCAATGCTACGAGCTTCTGGAGTACAATGGGATCTTCGTCAAGTTGATCATTATGAGTGTTACAACGAATTTGATTGGGAAGTCCAGTGGCAAAAAGAAGGAGATTCATTAGCTCGTTATTTAGTCCGAATTGGTGAAATGATGGAATCTATAAAAATTATTCAACAGGCTCTGGAAGGAATTCCGGGGGGGCCTTATGAGAATTTAGAAACCCGACGTTTTGAAAAGGATCCGGAATGGAACGATTTCGAATATCGATTCATTAGTAAGAAAACTTCTCCTACTTTTGAATTACCGAAACAAGAACTTTATGTGAGAGTCGAAGCCCCAAAAGGGGAATTGGGGATTTTTCTGATAGGGGATCAGAGTGGTTTTCCCTGGAGGTGGAAAATTCGCCCGCCCGGTTTTATCAATTTGCAAATTCTTCCCGAATTAGTTAAAAGAATGAAATTGGCTGATATTATGACAATACTAGGTAGTATAGATATCATTATGGGGGAAGTTGATCGTTGAAATGATAATTGATACAACAGAAGTACACGCTATCAATTCTTTTTCTAGATTAGAATCTTTAAATGAGGTCTATGTCTATGGAATTATATGGGTGTTTGCCCCTATTTTGACTCTTGTATTGGGAATCACGCTAGGCATACTAATAATTGTATGGTTAGAAAGAGAAATATCCGCAGGGATACAACAACGTATTGGACCTGAATATGCCGGTCCTTTAGGAGTTCTTCAAGCTCTAGCGGATGGGACAAAACTACTTTTCAAAGAAAATATTTTTCCCTCTAGGGGGAATACTCGTTTATTCAGTATCGGACCATCCATAGCAGTCATATCAACTCTATTAAGTTATTCAATAATTCCTTTTGGCTATCACCTTATTTTAACTGATCTAAATATTGGTGTTTTTTTATGGATTGCCATTTCAAGTATTGCTCCGATTGGACTTCTTATGTCAGGATATGGATCAAATAATAAATATTCCTTTTTAGGTGGTCTACGAGCTGCTGCTCAATCGATTAGTTATGAAATACCATTAACTCTTTGTGTGTTATCCATATCTCTACGTGTGATTCGTTGAAACATAAACTTTTACCTATTCCTTTATTTTTAGGAAGAAAGCGAAATCCATTGAATAGATATCTTCATTTTTTATTCATCATTTGGGTTAATGAACTAAATTGGATAGTTATATGAGTGAAAGAAAACAACTTGTCAATTTGCAGTAAAAAAATTGAGACTCATTTCCTATGTACAAGAGTAAAACAGAAATAAACATAAGAAAAGAAGACCGTTTGCCCCAAGATTGGTTGATTAGTCATCCTGGCTTGACGCGGGCTCAAAAGATCAACCCTATTGAGTTTATCATTTATATGTATTACCATAATGCTAACATAACTGGCCATTGAGAAAAAATGAGTGGATGGTTAGGAACACCAAGATACACAAAGGATTAGTAATAGAGATTTTAAAAATTATCTATCTAAAAAGATATTTCGGCAGAATATAAAAGTATATTAATTGGGGCTTTAAATTGGTAGAAATGATCAGGCAGTACTCCCCATGATTCCGATCCAGAGTATGCTCCTGCCCACTGATTAAAGAAATAACTATCAGGAACGAAATAACCCTTCCCCCCTTTAATCCCCCCTTTGTTTTTTTTCAGAAAGAAGAATAGGAACGAACAAAAAGAATCTAATATCTAATTACAATAAAATAAAAAATCAATCTTTTTTATTCTTTTTTCCTATATCCATATTCATATAGACGGAATTCGTATCATAATTCGGAATATCTAATTCTTTTTCGTAATCAAAAATGATAGGTTGAAATTGGTATTTTTACAAAAAATATTTTTATAAATAAATTATAAATAATATAAATAAAGAGTATTTTATTGAAAAATTTTGAAGTTATTACTCAAAAAAGAAAAATTGAAACTATTAAAGGATGAGATTAATTCAGAAGTACTTTTTTGTTAGTATTATAACAGATAGAATTTCATTGCGCGAATTTGGGAACGTCGATAGATTTATTTTATTTTGATCCTATATATCTTACAAATATATATATCCTACAAATATAGCAAAATAATTTATAGCAAAATAAATAATCCGATCGGGTCCTTAAATTGTTTTATGGCCTTTGAGGAGCCGTATGAGGTGAGAATCTCATGTACGGTTCTGTAATAGCGATGGGAACAGTGATGTTATCACCGACTATGATTATCTAACAGTTCAAGTACAGTTGATATAGTTGAGGCACAATCAAAATCTGGTTTTTGGGGGTGGAATTTGTGGCGTCAACCTATAGGATTTATCATTTTTTTTATTTCTTCTCTAGCAGAATGTGAGAGATTACCTTTTGATTTACCAGAAGCAGAAGAAGAATTAGTAGCAGGTTATCAAACCGAATATTCAGGTATCAAATTTGGTTTATTTTATATTGCTTCCTATCTAAGCTTATTAGTTGCTTCATTATTTGTAACAGTTCTTTACTTGGGCGGTTGGACTATCTCTAGTCCGTATATATTCGTTCCTGAGCCTTTTGAAACAAATAAAATTAAAATAAGTGGAGTCTTTGGAACAACAATTGGTATCTTTATTACATTGGTTAAAACTTATTTGTTCTTGTTCATTCCTATCACAACAAGATGGACTTTACCTAGACTAAGAATGGATCAACTTTTAAATCTTGGATGGAAATTTCTTTTACCTATTTCTCTCGGCAATCTCTTATTAACAACCTCTTTCCAACTCCTTTCGCTATAAAAGAATAAAAAAATATAAAAGAATAAAAAAAAGATTTTTTCTATATTCATGACTTGTCTTCAAATTCAAACAAGAGAAAAAAAAATAAAAAAAAAAATCATTCATAAATATAATACTCACGATATGTTTCCCATGGTAACTGGGTTCATGAATTATGGGCAACAAACCATACGAGCCGCACGGTACATTGGTCAAAGTTTCATGATTACTTTATCCCATGCAAATCGTTTACCTGTAACTATTCAATATCCTTATGAAAAATTAATCACATTGGAGCGTTTCCGCGGTCGAATCCATTTTGAATTTGATAAATGCATTGCTTGTGAAGTATGTGTTCGAGTATGTCCTATAGATTTACCTGTTGTTAATTGGAAATTGGAAACTGACATTCGAAAGAAACGGTTGCTTAATTACAGTATTGATTTCGGAATCTGTATATTTTGTGGCAACTGTGTTGAGTATTGTCCAACAAATTGTTTATCAATGACTGAAGAATATGAACTTTCCACTTATGATCGTCACGAATTGAATTATAATCAAATTGCTCTAGGTCGTTTACCAATGTCAGTAGTTGACGATTATACAATTCGAACAATTTTGAATTCAACTCAAAAAAAGAAAAATAGATAAATCACTTTGATTGATTAAAAAGTACAATTTTTAAACTAAAATTCTGTTTTGATCTAGAGGGATACAATAAGGTTTATTTCATTTTTCTTGGTCCATAACTACAAAAATGAAAAATTCCAACTATTGACTTGATTGATTGGTCAGAATTGCATCGCGGCTTAATTTTTTTGTGAAAATCTATTAATAATTAATATATGTAATAATTAATATATGTGTAATTCTATCCATTAATAATTAATATATGTAATAATTAATATATGTGTAATTCTATCCATAATTTTTTCTAAAATTAAATAATTAAATTTGGAATGCCCTTTTCGAGAAAAAATGAAATTCGTACAATAGCTGTACCTATAGTAATTTACACCCTTTAGGGTTTAAAACCTATTATAAAAAATTTCTATTATAAATAAGTTTTTCCTGGTCAGGTCAATAAGGTCATGAAAAAATAATTCCATTTTTCTTTTTTTTTTACAAATTTTACATTTTACGTGCAATGGATTTGCCTGGACTAATACACGATTTTCTTTTATTTTTTCTGGGATTAGATCTTATATTAGGGGGTCTAGGAGTGGTATTACTTACCAACCCAATTTATTCTGCCTTTTCTTTGGGATTGGTTTTTGTTTGTATATCTTTATTCTATATTTTATCAAACTCTCATTTTGTAGCTGCTGCACAGCTCCTTATTTATGTGGGAGCTATAAATATTTTAATTCTATTTGCCGTGATGTTCATGAATGGTTCAGAATATTACAAAGATTTTCGTCTTTGGACTGTTGGAAACGGAGTTACTTCCTTTGTTTGTACAAGTATTTTTGTTTCACTAATTACTATTATTCCAGATACGTCATGGTACGGAATTATTTGGACTACAAAAACAAATCAGATTATAGAACAAGATTTAATAAGTAATGGTCAACAAATTGGAATTCATTTATCAACAGACTTTTTTATTCCGTTTGAATTCATTTCAATAATTCTTTTAGTTGCTTTGATAGGTGCGATTGCTGTGGCTCGTCAGTAAAAAATCTTTCAAATGAGTAACCCCAATCCATCTGTTCTATGTTATCAAATTTCTTTTCTTTTAATTCTATTTAAAGAAAGATTATTTACGTATAAATTCTTTTATTTGATCTATTATATTATTATTATTATTTCTTTGTTCGGTAATTATGATATTCTTATTATAGTCAATAATCAATCCAATCTGTTGATGTTGAATTGTTGTTCATATTGAAATAAATCGAAATTGATAAGGAGTTGGTCAATGATGCTCGAACATGTACTTGTTTTGAGTGCCTATTTATTTTCTATCGGTATCTATGGATTGATCACGAGTAGAAATGTGGTTAGAGCCCTTATGTGTCTTGAACTTATACTGAATGCAGTTAATATAAATTTTGTAACATTTTCTTATTTTTTTGATAGTCGCCAATTAAAAGGAAATATTTTTTCAATTTTTGTTATAGCTATCGCAGCTGCTGAAGCAGCTATTGGACTAGCTATCGTTTCGTCAATTTATCGTAACAGAAAATCAACCCGTATCAATCAATCAAATTTATTGAATAAGTAGGATTAATCATATAGAATATAATTTTCATTGAGTTGGCATGTACGATACGTAACTTATCCGACCATGTTTGCGAAAACATACGAAATTAAAGTATCTTGGCTCTATCCCACGAGTCGATCCAGAATTCAATAGAAAAAATTCTGATAAATCATTGATTCGTCTGGTGTCGAAATATATGATGACTCATTTAGAAATTTACTAGATTGAATTTTTTTGAGGTTAAAAAAAATTAGAAATCCAATGTCGCATTCAGTAAAGATTTATGATACATGTATAGGGTGTACTCAATGTGTCCGAGCCTGCCCCACAGATGTATTAGAAATGATACCTTGGGATGGGTGTAAATCTAAACAAATCGCTTCTGCTCCAAGAACAGAGGACTGTGTCGGTTGTAAGAGATGTGAATCCGCCTGTCCAACGGATTTCTTGAGTGTTCGAGTTTATTTATGGCATGAAACAACCCGAAGCATGGGTCTAGCTTATTGATACTTTTCAGAGAAATCCACTTGAATCCATTTGATTTTTTGTTTACCGATAAAAACCCGTACTCGAAAAAAAAAACATAATACAATATATATATTATATTATGTATTATTTTTTGAGCACGGGTTTTTCTAGTCCAAGCGTATCTTGCCTTTACCACGAATTCTTTTCCTTGGTTAACAATATTTTTAGTTTTGCCGATATCGGCGGGTTCCTTAATTTTCTTTTTCCCTCATAGAGGAAATAAGGCAATTCGATGGTATACTTTATGTATATGTATTTTAGAACTCCTTTTAATGACTTATACGTTCTCTTATTATTTCCAATCGGATGACCCATTAATCCAATTAACAGAAGATTATAAATGGATCCAATTTTTGGATTTTTACTGGAGATTGGGAATAGATGGATTTTCTTTAAGCCCTATTTTACTGACAGGATTTATCACCACTTTAGCTACTTTAGCGGCTCGGCCAATTACTCAAGATTCCCGATTATTCCATTTTCTGATGTTGGCAATGTATAGTGGTCAAATAGGATTATTTTCTTCTCAAGATCTTTTGCTTTTTTTTATCATGTGGGAGTTAGAATTAATTCCTGTTTATCTACTTCTATCCATGTGGGGGGGAAAGAAGCGTCTGTATTCAGCTACAAAGTTTATTTTGTATACTGCCGGAGGTTCTGTTTTTTTATTAATGGGAGCTTTTGGCATCGCTTTATATGGTTCCAATGAAACAAGATTCAATTTTGAAACATCAGCTAATCAATCATATCCTGCGGCGCTAGAATTTTTTTTTTATATTGGATTTCTTATTGCTTTTGCTATCAAATCACCGATTATACCCTTACATATATGGTTACCAGACACCCATGGTGAAGCACATTACAGTACTTGTATGCTTCTAGCCGGAATCTTATTAAAAATGGGGGCATACGGGTTGGTTCGAATCAATATGGAATTATTACCCCATGCCCATTCTATCTTTTCTCCCTGGTTGATAATAGTAGGTGTCATGCAAATAATCTATGCAGCTTCAACATCTCCTGGTCAACGAAATTTAAAAAAAAGAATAGCCTATTCTTCTGTATCTCATATGGGTTTCATAATTATAGGAATTTGCTCTATAAGTGATATGGGACTCAATGGAGCCATTTTACAAATAATATCACATGGGTTCATTGGCGCTGCACTTTTTTTCTTAGCAGGAACGGGTTATGATAGAATACGTCGTGTGTATCTTGACGAAATGGGCGGAATGGCTATCCTAATGCCAAAAATATTTACGACATTTAGTATCTTATCACTAGCTTCCCTTGCATTACCGGGCATGAGCGGTTTTTTTGCGGAATTGGCAGTCTTTTTTGGAATAATTACCGGCCAAAAATATCTTTTCATGTCAAAAATAGTAATTACTTTTGGAATGGCAGTTGGCATGATATTAACTCCTATTTATTTATTATCTATGTTACGCCAGATGTTCTATGGATACAAGCTGCTTAATGCTCCAAACTCTTATTTTTTTTATTCTTATTTTTTGGATTCTGGACCGCGGGAGTTATTTGTTTCGATCTCCATCCTTCTGCCTGTAATAGGTATTGGTATTTATCCGGATTTCCTTTTCTCATTATCGGTTGACAGGGTCGAAGCTCTTCTATCTAATTTTTTTTATAGATAGTTTTTTCTAAATAAAACTCAAAATTAAAAAGAAATCCTATGATTTAATGATTTAAAATTTTTAAAATCCTTATGTTATACAAGGAAAAAAATTTTTGTTTCTTAAATTCAAAATTAAAGTAAAAAAAACGGAATTGTAACCAAACTTTTTTGGCATTTGTGAGAACCCTTTGAATCATCATATTAGTTGATTCAAAAGGTTCTCATCGGCTTACCTGAAGCTTCTTGTATATATGCTTTGCTGTCCTATAGAGTTGCATTCATCAGACCCTTTCCTTTCTTCAATTCAATTAGAGGTTAATTGTTAATGTAAATGAACCATAACTATGTAGTCCTATTCCTAATAAATTAACCCCAAAATAGCATATCCAAATTATAAGAAAACCAATAGAAGCGACAATTGCGGAATTTAAACCCTTCGAATTTTTATTTGTTCGAGTATGAAAATAAATTGCGAATATGGTCCACGTAATAAACGCCCAAGTTTCTTTTGGGTCCCAATTCCAATATGATCCCCATACTTCATTAGCCCAGACTGCTCCCGAAAGAATACCTATGGTTAAAAAGATAAACCCTATACTTATAATACGATAAACCCAGTCATCTAATTGTTGAATCAATTGAAACCTGTAATAATTCCTAGAATAAAAAAAAGAAATATTTCTTAAAACATTCTTTCTTTCCGTTATATATTCTATCTCACTAAAGAAAAATGAATCATTTAATTTTTTGAATTTTAATAAATTATTGCTTTTATCAACATCAAAAATTCTTATGATTTTTCGAAATGTAATTACTAGAAATGCTACTGATAATAATGATCCACACAAAAGAGCTGCATAGCCCAATATCATCATACTTACGTGCATCATTAGCCACTGGGATTGGAGAGCGGGCACTAAGATTTTTGATTGATGCGTGTTAGTTAAAAGACCTGAAGTAGCAAACCCTTGGGTAAAAAAAGTACTTGGCGCGGTTATTGCGCTTAAATAATTTTTATGTTTTTTAAAATACGGAACCATATGAATAATGGAAAAAGCCCATGAAAGAAAGATTAATGATTCATATAAATCACTAAATGGTAAATGTTCCAAAAAAATCCAACGAGTAACTAATAATCCTGTTATACAGAAAAAAATAGTTTTCATTCCTTTTTCGGACGAATCATATAATTCGACGAATTCATCGACTGCTAAAGTTATCAAATGAATTGTAATTACAATTGACACGACTGAAAAAGATATATGAGTTAATATATGTTCTATAGTTGAAAATACCATAAAAATTTGAAATTCAAAGTGGGAGGGCTCTTCAATTAGAAATCAGGAATTGAATTTATTATAGGATTTTTTGTATCTTTTTAAAAATTACAGGATGTTATGCCGCTACTCGGACTCGAACCGAGATGCTCTAGCACTGCTTCCTAAGAGCAGCGTGTCTACCGATTTCACCATAGCGGCTTGCTTGAAATCATAATAATCAATTTTTATTTAATCGTCGAGCTTGAAGGAGTCAATTCAATACAATATTTTTTTTTTGAAACATTCAAATTAAGAAAGCGAAATTCCGTTTTTTTTTTACTTTTTAACAATAAATAAAAAAACAAAACTTTTGTCTAATTTCAAATTGAATATATGTCTTAATTCACTTTTTTTTGACTAAAGGTCTTAGAACTAAAGTGTTCTTTTATATTCAAATAGTATATAGATAGTATAAAAAGACAAAACTTATGAATGTTTAATATTGTGATTGTGACAAAAGGGTCGGTGGGGAAAATAAAATTAAAATAATAATCCCCATCCTCAAAATGAGAAAATACCCCAACAATAAAAAGAAAGATGAAAAAAAAAAAGAAAGATGAAACTTTGTATCTTCTCTTTTTTTCTTTTTTGGAAAAAAAGTGCCATTTTTATAATTCAAAAGAATTCTTTATTCTACGTATGATAAAGGCAAAAGGAGTACAATTTAATATTTATTAGTTCAAAATAAAAGATTAAAAAAGAATGGAAATCACTTTTATATTTATATATTTTTCTTTTTTTTTTTTTTTATTTTCTATTTATTTTCTATTTTATATTAGAAATATATATTAGAAATTTTTATAAATTTATAAACAATAAAAAAAATTCAGCCCTTTCTCATGTCAAGCCAAATCAGATTATTCCAACTTTTGATTTTTTATTTGTTGCACAAAAAAACTTTTTGAATTACCTGTAGAAAGAGATTTTGCTAACGAAAAAGCTTTCAATACCGCCCAATATCCCTTTTTTTTTTTTCAAAATATTTTTTCGAATACGCTTTTTTGCTCTAGAAGTACGCTTTTTTGGAACTGCCATAATAAAGAAGTTATTTCTTGTTATCGTTGGATGTGAAAGACATTTATTGTTCAAAACAAAATCGTTTTTTACTATTCATTATCTATGCATTTAGTCTTTCAGCCATACTCTTTTCAAAAAGAAGCCTATCCGCTTATTTTATTTATATTTCTGTCTTTTTTAATTATATTCCATATATATGTGGAATATAATACAGTAATAAAGTTTAAAGCTCTAAATTGAATTTATCAACTTTTCCATTTTTCTAGTAATTGGCAAACTTGAAGAAAAAGTATCTCTAATTGAATTCAAATTTTCAAATTCGAATGAGACTATTTATTAATTTGGTAAAAAAGTAAAAAAAAAATTAGTAATTCTTTTAGTAATTTTTTCGTTTATCTTATGTAAAGGAAAAGTATCAAATAGGAGAGTCTTTTCTATAAACATAATGAAAGGAAATAAATCCGTTCCAAAATGCACTAGTTAATAATTCTGAATAAAAAAACTAAAATAAATAGTTATTTAGATCCAGTAAGGGTTCGATAAAACCATCTTTTTTATTATTTCTATAAATAAAAATACTACTTTTCTTCGAATTTTTTTAGAATAAGTATTTTTTCACTAGTATTTTTATTTATTTTTATTTAATTTGACCAATTTGAAATTTTTGATTTAAATATGTGAAGTATTTTGGAAAATTCAAAATAATTAAGAATATAAAATTCAATTGAAGTCTTACTTCTTTATTGACTGACTTATTTAAAAAGATATAATATAAGAGCCGATGAATCAGAAAAAAGAAACAATTAATTATTAATTAAATTAAAAAATAAAAAAGTTTTTTATGGAACATATATATCAATATTCGTGGATCATACCTTTTGTTACATTCCCAATTCCTATGTTAATAGGAGCGGGACTCCTACTTTTTCCGGTGGAAACAAAAAAACTCCGTCGTACGTGGGCTTTTCCAAGCCTTTTCTTGTTAAGTATAGTCATGATTTTTTCAATCGACTTGTCTATTTATCAAATAAATAGCAGTTTTATATATCAATATATATGGTCATGGACTATCAATAATGATTTTTCGTTAGAGTTCGGACACTTGATTGACCCACTAACTTCTATTTTGTCGGTATTAATTACTACAGTTGGAATTATGGTTCTTTTTTATAGTGACAATTATATGTCTCATGATCAAGGTTATTTGAGATTTTTTGCTTATATGATTTTTTTCAATACGTCAATGTTGGGATTAGTTACTAGTTCTAATTTTATACAAATTTATATTTTTTGGGAGTTGGTTGGAATGTGTTCTTATCTATTAATAGGTTTTTGGTTCACACGACCTAGTGCATCGAATGCTTGTCAAAAAGCGTTTGTAACTAATCGTGTAGGAGATTTTGGTTTATTATTGGGAATTTTAGGCATTTATTGGATAACGGGCAGTTTCGAATTTGGGGATTTATTCAAAATATTGAATAACTTGATTTATAATAACCAAATTCATTTTTTATTTGTTACTTTGTGTGCCTTTCTATTATTTTCTGGCGCAATTGCCAAATCGGCGCAATTTCCTCTTCATGTATGGTTACCGGATGCTATGGAAGGACCTACTCCTATTTCGGCTCTAATACATGCTGCTACTATGGTAGCGGCAGGCATTTTTCTTGTAGCTCGACTTTTTCCTCTTTTTATAGTCATACCTTACATAATGAATCTAATAGCTTTGATAGGTATAATAACAGTATTTTTAGGAGCTACTTTAGCTCTTGCTCAAAAAGATATTAAGAGAAGTTTAGCCTATTCTACAATGTCTCAATTAGGTTATATGATGTTAGCTTTAGGTATGGGGTCTTATCGAGCTGCTTTATTTCATTTGATTACTCATGCCTATTCGAAAGCATTGTTGTTTTTAGGATCTGGATCCATTATTCATTCAATGGAAGCTATTGTTGGTTATTCTCCAGATAAGAGTCAAAATATGGTTCTTATGGGTGGTTTAACAAAACATATTCCAATTACAAAAACTGCTTTTTTTTTAGGAACACTTTCTCTTTGTGGTATTCCGCCCTTCGCCTGTTTTTGGTCCAAAGATGAAATTCTTAATGATAGTTGGTTGTATTCACCGATTTTCGCAATAATAGCTTGTTTCACAGCCGGATTAACTGCATTTTATGCGTTTCGGGTTTATTTACTTACTTTTGAAGGACATTTAAATGTTCATTTTCGAAATTACAGTGGTAAAAAAAACAGTTCATTTTATTCAATATCTTTATGGGGTAAAGAAAGGTCAAAAATGTTTAACAAAAATTTCGGAACTTTCTTAACAACGAATAATAATGAAAGGGCTTCTTTTTTTTGGAAGAACACATATCAAATTGATGGTAATGTAAGAAAGATGCTGTGGCCCTTTTTTACTATTAAAACTATTAAAAATTTTAACACTAAAAGGGTTTTTTCTTATCCCCATGAATCGGATAATACTATGTTTTTTCCTATGCTTGTCTTGGTACTATTTACTTTGTTTATTGGAGCCATAGGAATTCCCTTCAACCAAGAAGGAATGGAGTTAGATATATTGTCAAAACTGTTAACTCCGTCTTTAAACCCTTTGCATCAAAATTCAAATAATTCTGTGGATTGGTATGAATTTGTAACAAATGCAATTTTTTCAGTCAGTATAGCCTTTTTCGGAATATTTATAGCGTCTTCTTTATATAAGCCTGCTTATTCGTCCTTACAAAATTTGAATTTTTTGAATTCGTTCGCCAAAAAAGGCCCTATTTTGGAAAAAATAATAAATGTCATACATAATTGGTCCTATAGCCGAGGTTACATAGATACTTTTTATGGACTATCTTTTATTGGAGGTATAAGAAAATTAGTGGAATTAATTCATTTTTTTGATAAACGGATAGTTGATGGAATTACCAATGGAGTCGGTGTTACCAGTTTCTTTGTAGGGGAGGGTATAAAATATGTAGGAAGTGGTCGCATCTCTTCTTATCTCTTATTGTATTTATTTTATGCATTAATTTTTTTATTAATTTACTTTCTTTTTTCTTTTTACAATTATTAATTTACTTTCTTTTTTCTTTTTACAAAACAAAATGTAAAATTTGTAAAAAAAAAAGAAAAATGGAATTATTTTTTCATGACCTTATTGACCTGACCAGGAAAAACTTATTTATAATAGAAATTTTTTATAATAGGTTTTAAACCCTAAAGGGTGTAAATTACTATAGGTACAGCTATTGTACGAATTTCATTTTTTCTCGAAAAGGGCATTCCAAATTTAATTATTTAATTTTAGAAAAAATTATGGATAGAATTACACATATATTAATTATTACATATATTAATTATTAATGGATAGAATTACACATATATTAATTATTACATATATTAATTATTAATAGATTTTCACAAAAAAATTAAGCCGCGATGCAATTCTGACCAATCAATCAAGTCAATAGTTGGAATTTTTCATTTTTGTAGTTATGGACCAAGAAAAATGAAATAAACCTTATTGTATCCCTCTAGATCAAAACAGAATTTTAGTTTAAAAATTGTACTTTTTAATCAATCAAAGTGATTTATCTATTTTTCTTTTTTTGAGTTGAATTCAAAATTGTTCGAATTGTATAATCGTCAACTACTGACATTGGTAAACGACCTAGAGCAATTTGATTATAATTCAATTCGTGACGATCATAAGTGGAAAGTTCATATTCTTCAGTCATTGATAAACAATTTGTTGGACAATACTCAACACAGTTGCCACAAAATATACAGATTCCGAAATCAATACTGTAATTAAGCAACCGTTTCTTTCGAATGTCAGTTTCCAATTTCCAATTAACAACAGGTAAATCTATAGGACATACTCGAACACATACTTCACAAGCAATGCATTTATCAAATTCAAAATGGATTCGACCGCGGAAACGCTCCAATGTGATTAATTTTTCATAAGGATATTGAATAGTTACAGGTAAACGATTTGCATGGGATAAAGTAATCATGAAACTTTGACCAATGTACCGTGCGGCTCGTATGGTTTGTTGCCCATAATTCATGAACCCAGTTACCATGGGAAACATATCGTGAGTATTATATTTATGAATGATTTTTTTTTTTATTTTTTTTTCTCTTGTTTGAATTTGAAGACAAGTCATGAATATAGAAAAAATCTTTTTTTTATTCTTTTATATTTTTTTATTCTTTTATAGCGAAAGGAGTTGGAAAGAGGTTGTTAATAAGAGATTGCCGAGAGAAATAGGTAAAAGAAATTTCCATCCAAGATTTAAAAGTTGATCCATTCTTAGTCTAGGTAAAGTCCATCTTGTTGTGATAGGAATGAACAAGAACAAATAAGTTTTAACCAATGTAATAAAGATACCAATTGTTGTTCCAAAGACTCCACTTATTTTAATTTTATTTGTTTCAAAAGGCTCAGGAACGAATATATACGGACTAGAGATAGTCCAACCGCCCAAGTAAAGAACTGTTACAAATAATGAAGCAACTAATAAGCTTAGATAGGAAGCAATATAAAATAAACCAAATTTGATACCTGAATATTCGGTTTGATAACCTGCTACTAATTCTTCTTCTGCTTCTGGTAAATCAAAAGGTAATCTCTCACATTCTGCTAGAGAAGAAATAAAAAAAATGATAAATCCTATAGGTTGACGCCACAAATTCCACCCCCAAAAACCAGATTTTGATTGTGCCTCAACTATATCAACTGTACTTGAACTGTTAGATAATCATAGTCGGTGATAACATCACTGTTCCCATCGCTATTACAGAACCGTACATGAGATTCTCACCTCATACGGCTCCTCAAAGGCCATAAAACAATTTAAGGACCCGATCGGATTATTTATTTTGCTATAAATTATTTTGCTATATTTGTAGGATATATATATTTGTAAGATATATAGGATCAAAATAAAATAAATCTATCGACGTTCCCAAATTCGCGCAATGAAATTCTATCTGTTATAATACTAACAAAAAAGTACTTCTGAATTAATCTCATCCTTTAATAGTTTCAATTTTTCTTTTTTGAGTAATAACTTCAAAATTTTTCAATAAAATACTCTTTATTTATATTATTTATAATTTATTTATAAAAATATTTTTTGTAAAAATACCAATTTCAACCTATCATTTTTGATTACGAAAAAGAATTAGATATTCCGAATTATGATACGAATTCCGTCTATATGAATATGGATATAGGAAAAAAGAATAAAAAAGATTGATTTTTATTTTATTGTAATTAGATATTAGATTCTTTTTGTTCGTTCCTATTCTTCTTTCTGAAAAAAAACAAAGGGGGGATTAAAGGGGGGAAGGGTTATTTCGTTCCTGATAGTTATTTCTTTAATCAGTGGGCAGGAGCATACTCTGGATCGGAATCATGGGGAGTACTGCCTGATCATTTCTACCAATTTAAAGCCCCAATTAATATACTTTTATATTCTGCCGAAATATCTTTTTAGATAGATAATTTTTAAAATCTCTATTACTAATCCTTTGTGTATCTTGGTGTTCCTAACCATCCACTCATTTTTTCTCAATGGCCAGTTATGTTAGCATTATGGTAATACATATAAATGATAAACTCAATAGGGTTGATCTTTTGAGCCCGCGTCAAGCCAGGATGACTAATCAACCAATCTTGGGGCAAACGGTCTTCTTTTCTTATGTTTATTTCTGTTTTACTCTTGTACATAGGAAATGAGTCTCAATTTTTTTACTGCAAATTGACAAGTTGTTTTCTTTCACTCATATAACTATCCAATTTAGTTCATTAACCCAAATGATGAATAAAAAATGAAGATATCTATTCAATGGATTTCGCTTTCTTCCTAAAAATAAAGGAATAGGTAAAAGTTTATGTTTCAACGAATCACACGTAGAGATATGGATAACACACAAAGAGTTAATGGTATTTCATAACTAATCGATTGAGCAGCAGCTCGTAGACCACCTAAAAAGGAATATTTATTATTTGATCCATATCCTGACATAAGAAGTCCAATCGGAGCAATACTTGAAATGGCAATCCATAAAAAAACACCAATATTTAGATCAGTTAAAATAAGGTGATAGCCAAAAGGAATTATTGAATAACTTAATAGAGTTGATATGACTGCTATGGATGGTCCGATACTGAATAAACGAGTATTCCCCCTAGAGGGAAAAATATTTTCTTTGAAAAGTAGTTTTGTCCCATCCGCTAGAGCTTGAAGAACTCCTAAAGGACCGGCATATTCAGGTCCAATACGTTGTTGTATCCCTGCGGATATTTCTCTTTCTAACCATACAATTATTAGTATGCCTAGCGTGATTCCCAATACAAGAGTCAAAATAGGGGCAAACACCCATATAATTCCATAGACATAGACCTCATTTAAAGATTCTAATCTAGAAAAAGAATTGATAGCGTGTACTTCTGTTGTATCAATTATCATTTCAACGATCAACTTCCCCCATAATGATATCTATACTACCTAGTATTGTCATAATATCAGCCAATTTCATTCTTTTAACTAATTCGGGAAGAATTTGCAAATTGATAAAACCGGGCGGGCGAATTTTCCACCTCCAGGGAAAACCACTCTGATCCCCTATCAGAAAAATCCCCAATTCCCCTTTTGGGGCTTCGACTCTCACATAAAGTTCTTGTTTCGGTAATTCAAAAGTAGGAGAAGTTTTCTTACTAATGAATCGATATTCGAAATCGTTCCATTCCGGATCCTTTTCAAAACGTCGGGTTTCTAAATTCTCATAAGGCCCCCCCGGAATTCCTTCCAGAGCCTGTTGAATAATTTTTATAGATTCCATCATTTCACCAATTCGGACTAAATAACGAGCTAATGAATCTCCTTCTTTTTGCCACTGGACTTCCCAATCAAATTCGTTGTAACACTCATAATGATCAACTTGACGAAGATCCCATTGTACTCCAGAAGCTCGTAGCATTGGTCCTGATAAACCCCAATTTATTGCTTTCTCCGCACCAACAATACCTACTCCTTCAACTCGTTCTAAAAAAATAGGATTTTGCGTAATAAGTTTTTGATATTCAGCAACTCCTGTTAAAAAATAATCGCAAAAATCCAAACATTTATCTATCCATCCATGAGGTAGATCGGCCGCTACTCCCCCGATACGAAAATAATTATGCATCATTCTCATACCGGTGGCAGCTTCGAATAAATCATTACTAACTCTCTCTCTCTAAAAATATAGAAGAAAGGGGTCTGTGCACCAATATCTGCCATAAAAGGACCAAGCCATAACAAATGAGAAGCTATACGACTCAATTCCAACATAATTACTCTGATATAGCTAGCTCTTTTAGGCACTTGAATATTTCCTAACAATTCTGGACCATTTACTGTTATTGCTTCTGTGAACATAGTAGCCAAATAATCCCAGCGTGTTACATAGGGCAAATATTGTATAATTGTTCGATTTTCCGCAATTTTTTCCATCCCTCTGTGTAAATAACCTACTATTGGTTCACAGTCAATAACATCTTCACCGTCTAGAGTAACGATGAGTCGAAGAACACCATGCATTGATGGGTGGTGGGGACCCATATTGACTATCATAAGGTCTTTTCGTGTAGCTGGTACATTCATAGGAATTTCCTCGATCCATTTTTTCATGAATTATTGAAAACAAAAAGAAGTTCATATTACGATCTAATAAATCAAATAATTCAAAAAAACTCTTCACATTAACGAGTTTTTGATTCCCGAATATCTACCCGGCTAATTAATTCTTTATAACGTACTCTATTTTTCTTTGCTAAATAAGACATCAGTCGTTGCCGTTTTCCCAGAATTTTCCGCAAACCTCTCTGAGATAAATAGTCTTTTCTATGCAATTCCAAATGTGAAGTAAGTCTTCGTATCTTATTAGTGAAACTTACTATTTGAAATTCAACAGATCCTTTGTTTTCGTCTTTTTCTTCTTGTGAAATAACTGAAATGAATGAATTTTTTACCATAAAATAGCCCACCCTTTTTAAGATTAAGATCTTTTTTATTTCTATTGATCAGTAATAAAAAAAAATCAAAAAATGTATTGTATTAATAAATAATAATGTTAGTTCATTTTAATTTGATATACATAAAATAAAAATCTCTACTTGTTAGTAATTCAAGTTACTAATTCAAAATTTTGTCAAATAAAATTGAAAATTTCTCATTAATCAATCCAATTTTTTTATTCGGTTATAGATACAAAAGGATGATATATTTCTTCGCTTACAAAAGAGAACAAAATTCTACCTAAAATGAAAAGTAAAAAAATTCCATTGATTCCTTTCTGGATGAAATATGCTATGGGATATATATGAAAAATGCATCCTTACCAAAATTTGAACCGTGGATATATACATATCCTTACCATACTGAACCGACTGGCATTATTAGTATCGAACCAATAACGATTCATACAAGCTAAATCTTCTAATCGAAAATTGGGCCAAAGAAAAAATTTGAATTTAATTAGTTTATTTTTATCTCTATCAAAATGTTTGCTTTTATCAAAAACGGGACCACGGTTTTTTATGTTATTACCGTTGCAAATTTCTGTATTTATATGAATATTGTTTTTATTTTTTAAATTGAAAGAAATTAGAATTCTTAATTCTCTACAACGTTTCGGGGAGAAAATATTTTCTGGAACAAGTAAATCATAATCATTTTTGTCTCTATTTCCAATTATACTTTGATGCCTTTCAATAGAAATCGAATCGATTTTGTCTCTGTATTTTTGATTAATTTGTTGTTTGTTCTTATGAACTAATAAGATACCCACGGTTTGATACAAAAGAAATTGTCCATCATTTTTTACCGACAGACGAACAGGTTCGATAATCAATATTCCCTTTTTCATCAATTCTGTAAGAGTTAAATCCTTCTGAACCATCAGAATATTCAGACTTATTTCTTGTCTTTGAATAGAAGATATAATAATTTCTCGTGGATTTGTCAGTCTAAGCAGGAGACAATATACTTTGATATTATTGATTATTTTTTGATTTAAAGAACCATTCCATCTTAATTGAAAACATAAATATCGTTTTAGGAAGAAATCAAGTTCTACTTCCGTATGACTTTTGTTTTGCTTTTTATGTCTATTTTTTTTCATACCTAATCCCATATAATCTTCTTCAATATCTTTTTCTTGATTTGTGAAAACTGATCCAAAGTCCGCTTGGTCTTCGGATTCTTTTTCTTCGTGATTTCGATTCTCTAATTCAATAATTTTGTTTTCATTCGATGATATAGATATAAAAAGATCGCCATTTTTCTTCTCGTTGATTTTCTTAGTTTTACTAACATTTTCATTTCTATGAAAATTGAAAAGAAGAAATTGGATTGGTATCGCCCACGGGTTTATCTTATATGTGTTGTAAAGTATTACAAATTTTCGAAAGAACCAAAGTTCAAAATTTGATATGAGACCTTTTTGTATTTCTTCATTCATTCCCATCCAATCAAAAAGGTTTTTTTTTTGATTGGATGAATTGATTTCTTGATCTTGGTGAATTGTAAGAAAAAAAATCTTTTTTTTATCAATTTTTTTAATTATTTGAGACTTATTAGTCTGAGTATTTTTTTTATCTTCGCTTCCAGTATCGATCCAAGATTCAATATCGACCTTTTTTCTAAGACAAAAATGGAGAATTTTCCAATCAAAATATTTGCTTTGCTCCATATCAATAATGTCATCTTCCGCTAGATAATTATTGATAGGAATACCTTCCAACATGTCGAAAGGGTTGCTTTTTTTTGTGTTGTAATTATAAGAAATCTTTTGTTTATTATTTATTTGGAATGGTGATCCATAAATATATGAGTCCTTCTTATTTTCATAATTAATAGATTTATATGATAAAAGATTATATCTATAGTGTTTTTTAAAATTATCTTTTTGCTTTGGTAATGAGTCTGCCTCAAAATCAAAATCATTTTTTTTTTCAAACTGAATTAATTGGTCTTTTTCATATAAATTCCGTTTGTTTAATTTTTTCTTTTGAACCATAGAGTGTTGATTGATTCTATTTCGCCATTTTTGTGGTATTAATCGAGACCATCTAATCTGAGATAAATCGTATTTATATTGATAATGACTCTTTAACCAGTTTTTCCATTGATTCATTACAGAATTTCTAACATTTTTTTCTTTTAATTCGAAATGAAATATCCCTTGGACTCTAAAATACTCCTTTATTTCATTCTTTATAAAAAGGCCATGATATTGAAGGATAGATCTTAACTTATATAAGTTAATAATTTGGATTTGTAATAATTTGTAAAATACATACGCTTGTGACAAGGAAGATATGTCACAAAAAATCTGCGAATTCTTATTATTCTTATTAAAAACAGCAAGATTACTTGACTTTTTTCTATTTATAATCGAAATAAAGTGAATTGTATTTTGATTTGTTTTATCAATTTTTTTGTGATTTTCTTCATTATTGTAAATGTATTTAGTAATAATTTTTTTTGTTGATTCAAGAAAAAGCTGTGCATTGCGTCTCGGAATATTAATGATACCTAAAAAGATATCTATGTATATCCTTTCAATCAAAATTTTTATAAAAAAATGGAATTTATTTGCTAATCGAGCATTTCTTCTTTTTAATATCTGTGAAAAATTTTTTGATGATTTTAATATTTTAGCATTATAACTTATTTTGTTAGGACTAATATTTATCTCCGAGGTTAGAATTTTTTTTTCCTTTTCTTTTGAAATTTTTTCTATTTGATTTAGGATTATCTTTCTTCTAGCAGAAAGATCTTTCATTTTTTTTTCTGTTAGTGAAAAATTTGCCCAAACCATAGATCGAATTGGGGTGGACAATTTATGACTCGTCCGATTATTGTTATTGATTAACAAATCTTTTTCTTTTTTAGTTGCATTCAATTCATATACTTCGTTAACTCCAGATAATCGAATTTTATTTCTTTTTGATTTTGAAAATTTGTTTATTATTTCTTTTCGAAATAAAATGTTTTTGACGACCCAGTTTTTTTTTTCTGTTGATAAATTTAGAAATAATTTTCTTCTTTCTTC